>OZ018326.1:49160438-49167938 GCA_963969495.1 Ceratothoa steindachneri | reverse complement strand
TTCACAAATCCTGTATTTAATTATTTCGACATGGGAACTTCAATCTGTACTAGTGTTTATTTTGGCAATTTGTGCCCCTTCTTCTAGTCTTGTAACTATGGCTATTACGCCAATGATCCTCCGTCGGTACATGGTGCACAAAGTCAAGGTGATCAGGCAATCGGCGCAACGGAATCCTTCTTGGTGAGAAAGGACTGCCTGCAGTTTGGTACACGGTGCAATCTGACGTTAAATGATTTCTTGCAAGGGGTTCGATCGGGGAAGAGGGCGGTGATCCTAAGTGATCACAGGAATTCAGCGTAATTTGCTTGCCCGTCTTCGAAACCCGGTATGACCCAGTAGCGCAGAGCAAAAGGAACTGTATGGCTTTAGCTTTTATTCAAAATAAAAGATATGCTCAGAATGCCTGCTGACATAGTTTACAAGAGTTTTATATGAAAGGAGGTGGGCGCTCACCTCCAAAGGGGTTTACCGATAGGAACTACTTAGGAGATGGAGGTATGGGCTAGTTTAATGAGTCTTCCAATCCTATATTACGTGGGAGGAGTTTTCACAATTTTTTTTTAAGTGGATCTACCAGTCTTAACATAAGAAGGGCAGGTTGCTATCCAACTCTGCCTGTTTATTTGCTAATTTTACGACCAGTGGGCGGGCTTACAACCTTTCCTAACCTATCTTAGAAGTGAGTGGAACTGATGAATAGAAAAATATTTTTTATAGTGTAACAGATTCCTAAGCATTTTTTTTTCTCGGTGTTTGTTATTTTTGTTTACATGGCGGATTCTTGTAACTATGTCATGGAAAGTCTAATTAAAAAAATTAGTAAACTTGAGGGAGTTACATATTGACAACATCCGAGCTTTTAGCATTGTTTCTGCTCTGGCATGCTTGACGGCGAAAATTTGCTGTTGCATCATCTAAGGTAAAAAATCAATTATAAAGTTGGGTTATATATACGAGAGACTGGGATAAACACACTGAGCTTTGAAAACAAAATGTAACCTTTATAACTGCTAAGAGTTTCATTCGTATCCGTCTATCTATTATCTATCGAATTATATGCAAATGTGTGGGGTTTTTTTCTTAAGTATGGAAGTGAGAGGCGGGCTTTCTGTTTCATTTAACTATACTATAGTTACTTTCCTTTGTTAAGGCACTTAACATTTGAACTTAGTATGCGTGTTTGCTACTCGAGCCATTCAAAGTTTTTTTCGGTGAGCCTCGGCTTCGCGATAACAGTCCTTTGGAAGCTCTATCATATTCGCTTCTCGTTATTTTTTTATTTTCTTGTCTGCCCCCTCCCCCTCCGTTTTTAATGACTGAATTACTCTCTGGCTCCCTTTTCTTAAATAATTAATAATGCTGTAGCTGACATATCAAGTGTCGTGTATCCTCCCAGCGCTCGCGGACATAACTTTCAGCATTCATCAGATGCTCTTCCATTCGGTGTATACGCTGATGCACCTCCCCCCCACCCCCTCATGGTCACGAAGGGTACCAACGAGGACCGGCTCTTGTTGCCTTCGCTCCAGTGGGAAAGATACAACTGCTCTTTCGCTCACTTACCGTCTTGCGACATATCTCTACTTGGCTAAACTGAAATCTGCTCGTGAAGCCCATTCACGTAAATTACTAGCCGACAATAAGAATGACCCCCGTGCCGTTTTCCGCCTGCTCTCTTCTCTTACCTCACACAGTCCCCACCCCCATCAGCCCCACTATCCTCTCGAAATTCTTCGCTGATAAGGTCATCAACCTTCGTGCCTCCCTCCCACGACTGCCTGACCAGGCCTTTCACATTCCCCCTGATCTCCCCTTCCCCCCTCCGGCCCCTCAACGTATTTCCTGCCGTAACCGCTTCCGAGTTGTCTGCCTTACTCTCGCGCTCCAAAAAATTTGGCTCCTCTTGTGACTCCTTCCCCCCAAGCTATTAATCAAAATATTGCCTGTCATACTCCCAATGCTCCTCCACCTGTTCAATGCCTCCCCTTGCTACTGGTGTTGTTCCTTCTTCCTTCTAATATGCCCAAATCCGTCCGATCCTTAAAAAGCCGAAGCTTAACCCTTCCGACCCAGCTAGCTATCGCCCGATCTCGCAACTTCCCTTCCTCTCTAAGGTTCTTGTGAGAGTAGTTGTTTCGCACATTAATTCCCACATCGTTGCCTGTAATATTGATGAGACTTACCAATCAGGTTTTAAAGCTGGGCACTCTACCGAAACCGCTCTACTCAATGTTACTGATTGCTTACGTAGAGCTGCTGACCGGGGTTGTGCCTCCATCCTCATTCTACTTTACCCCTCCTCTGCCTTTGATACTATTGACCATTCCGTCTTGCTTGATCGCCTCCACTCTTTTCTTGGCATTTCTGGCGTTGCTCTCGACTGGTTCCGCTCTTACCTTTCGTCTCGCACCCAATCTGTAGTGATTAACGATTTCGCCTGACCCCACTCCCATTCGCTTTGGTGTCCCTCAAGTCTCTGTCCTCGGCCCTCTCCTCTTTCGTATCTACTTATTCCCGCTTAGCTCCCTCCTACATAATCTCGGTCTATCCTTTTACCTTTATGTCGATAACACTCAAGTCTTTATTTCCTCTTCCACCTCTACCATTGCCCACTCAATCTGTGACCTCCTATCTGCCTATTCTTCTATCTCGGACTGGCTATCGGCTAACTTCCTCAAACTTAACCACTCCAAAACTGAAGTTCTTCTGGTTGGTGTCCCCGCTCTAGTATACAAAGTTAAATCCATCCCTCTGGGTGGAAACTCTGTCGCTTTCTCTGACTCTGTTATAAATCTGGGTGTTGTGTTCGATGAGCATCTCTCCTTCAAGCCCCACATCCACAATATTAGTAAATCTTCCTTTGTTTCCTCCGTAATTTCTCCCGCATTCGCTCTCACTTCGATCGCCAAAGTCTTTGACTGCTCTCCACGCCTTCATTACTTCCCACCTTGATTACTGTAACTCTCTTCTTGTAAATCTACCATCTTCCTCTCTACGTCCCCTTCAGCTAGTCCAGAACTACGCTGCCCGACTACTCCTCCGTCGCTCTCGCTTCTTCCCTTCTAAGCCCCTACTTCAGGAACTGCACTCGTTACGTGTCAGATATCGTTCTCATTTCAAGATTCTTCTCTTCACTTTCAAGGTCCTTCATCCAAAGGCCCCAACCTACCTTTCATCCGCCCTTTCCCAACGTCTCGCCCCTCGGGCCCTTCGGTAATCTCATGCTCCTCTCCTGAACACTCCTCGCTCGCCCCTCTGCTCAATGGGCGACCACTCCTCAGTCTGTGCCCCCAAGCTTTGGAATGCTCTTCCAGCCGTAATTAGATCTGCTGACTCACTTACCACTTTCTAGCGACTCCTGAAAATGCATCTGTTCAGGATTGCCTACTCACCCACCTGTTCTTAGCCCACAGCCGAAGGCCTCTGACCTTGAATAGTTCATTATAAGAAATTTATTATTATTATTCGGGCTCGCAAGCGAATGTCATGCTGATCTTTGTACATTTCATTATCCGGTCGGGCGATCTAACCCACGATGCACATACCTTTACCCGATCAACCTCGTCCTAAGTGGGAATTGTTGGGTGACCAGACTTTGCTTTGCTTTAGCGAAGGGGAAAGTGGGTTTCAGCAACTGAGAATAGACCTTGGGCCTATCTTTAACATAGATTTACCCCCTGTTTATGCTCTACTCTGCTTTCAATAGATTTTATGCCTTCGTTGCATCAACTCCATTTGACAGACAACTTTTCCCAAATTGGCGTTTTTTGTATATACCCCTTCCACCTAAAGCAATTGAACCCCATTATAATTGTTCCTCTCCCCTTTCTTGACCGATATCGGGGTAATTAATAGTGCGCGCTTGTGGCTAAAGGCGGTGGGGGGTGAGGGGTGGGTGGGAAGGAAATGGACCATTTCGACCACCGCGGTGATGGGTGGGGTGCTGACCTAACTGCCAAAAGAGTTGGGTTTACACAAGTTTATAAATTTCGAATAAATTGTCATTATCTATATTAAAACCAACGAGGACGCTTTCAATGGAGAAAGGATGAGGGCGAGGACAGACAGATGTAGGTAAAGGAAGGATGGATGGATAAATGGCAAATCTCGTTCACCCTAAGTACTGATCAGAGAAGGCTGTATTGCAACATTCATGAGTCACTACGTATAATTGAGCACCAGCACCCAAAAGTGCGAATTGATCCACAACACGCCAGCATAGAGCCTCGAAGTGCGAATTAAAATATTTAAGGAGTTTAAAGTTCGTACCTGTGATCGGTTTTTACGAATATACTTCAGGAGACTTATAATTTTTGTTCCTTGGTCTTTTACTGCTCTCTCCCTCTCTCCCCCTCCCTCACTCTATCCCCTCCCTCTCCCCTCACTCCCCCCACTCCCTCTCTCCCCCTCCCTTTACCCCCCTCTCTCCCCCTCCCTTTACCCCCTCTCTCCCCCTCATGAGTCAGTACGTATAATTGAGCACCAGCACTCAAAAGTGCGAATTGATCCACAACACGCCAGCAATAGAGCCTCGAAGTGCGAATTAAAATATTTAAGGAGTTTAAAGTTCGTACCTGTGATCGGTTTTTACGAATATACTTCAGGAGACTTATAATTTTTGTTCCTTGGTCTTTTACTGCTCTCTCCCTCTCTCCCCCTCCCTCACTATCCCCTCCCTCTCCCCTCACTCTATCTCCCTCTCTTCCCCTCCCTCTCTTCCCCTCCTCTCCATCTCCCGCTCCCACCTCTCTCCCGCTCCCACCTCTCTCCCGCTCCCACCTCTCTCCCGCTCCCACCTCTCTCCCGCTCCCACCTCTCTCCCGCTCCCACCTCTCTCCCGCCCCCTTCGCTCCCGCCCCCTTCGCTCCCGCCCCCTTCGCTCCCGCCCCCTTCGCTCCCGCCCCCTTCGCTCCCGCCCCCCTCGCTCCCGCCCCCCTCGCTCCCGCCCCCCTCGCTCCCGCCCCCCTCCTCTCTAGCTCCCCCCTCTCTCTCCCCTCCTCCATCTCTAGCTCTCCCCCTCTCTCTCCCCCTCCCCCATCTCTCTCCCTCCCCCTCCCTCATCTCATATATCTCTCTCCCCCTCTATCTTTCCCCCCTCTCTATTTTTTCTCCCTCTCTATCTTTTCCCCCCTCTCTATCTTTCCCCCCCTCTCTATCTTCCCCCCCCCTTCTCTATATTTCCCCCCCTCTCTATCTTTACCCCCCTCTATCTTTCCCCATCTCTATCTTTCCCCATCTCTATCTTTCCCACCTCTATCTTTCCCACCTCTCTATCTTTACCCCCCCTCTCTATCTTTCCCTCCCTCTCTATCTTTCCCACCCCCTCTCTATCTTTCCCACCCCCTCTCTATCTTTCCCACCCCCTCTCTCTATCTCCCACCCCCTCTCTCTATCCCCCACCCTCTCTCTATCTCCCACTCCCTCTCTCTATCTCCCACCCCCTCTCTCTATCTCCCACCCTTTCTCTCTATCTCCCACCCTTTCTCTCTATCTCCCACCCTTTCTCTCTATCTCCCACCCCCTCTCTCTATCTCCCACCCCCTCTCTCTATCTCCCACCCCCTCTCTCTATCTCCCACCCCCTCTCTCTATCTCCCACCCCCTCTCTCTATCTCCTACCCCCTCTATCTATCTCCTACCCCCTCTATCTATCTCCCACCCCCTCTATCTATCTCCCACCCCCTCTATCTATCTCCCACCCCCTCTATCTATCTCCCACCCCCTCTATCTATCTCCCACCCCCTCTATCTATATCCCACCCCCTCTATCTATATCCCACCCCCTCTCTCTATATCCCACCCCCTCTCTCTATCTCCCACCCCCTCTCTCTATCTCCCACCCCCTCTCTCTATCTCCCACCCCCTCTCTCTATCTCCCACCCCCTCTCTCTATCTCCCACCCCCTCTCTCTATCTCCCACCACCTCTCTCTATCTTCCACCACCTCTCTCTATCTTCCACCACCTCTCTCTATCTTCCACCCCCTCTCTATCTCCCACCCCCTCTCTATCTCCCACCCCCTCTCTATCTCCCACCCCCTCTCTATCTCCCACCCCCTCTCTATCTCCCACCCCCTCTCTATCTCCCACCCCCTCTCTATCTCCCACCCCCTCTCTATCTCCCACCCCCTCTCTATCTCCCACCCCCTCTCTATCTCCCACCCCCTCTCTATCTCCCACCCTCTCTCTATCTCCCACCCTCTCTCTCTATCTCCCACCCTCTCTCTCTATCTCCCACCCTCTCTCTCTATCTCCCACCCTCTCTCTCTATCTCCCACCCTCTCTCTCTATCTCCCACCCTCTCTCTCTATCTCCCACCCCCTCTCTCTATCTCCCACCCCCTCTCTCTATCTCCCACCCCCTCTCTATCTCCCACCCCCTCTCTCTATCTTCCACCACCTCTCTCTATCTTCCACCACCTCTCTCTATCCTCCACCCCCCCTCTATCTTCCACCCCCTCTGTACTCCCAACCCACCTATCTCCCACCCCCCTATCTATCTCCCACCCCCTCTCTATCTCCCACCCCCTCTCTATCTCCCACCCCCTCTCTATCTCCCACCCCCTCTATATCTCCCACCCCCTCTCTATCTCCCACCCCCTCTCTATCTCCCACCCCCTCTCTATCTCCCACCCCCTCTCTATCTCCCACCCCCTCTCTATCTCCCACCCCTCTCTATCTCCCACCCCTCTCTATCTCCCACCCCTCTCTATCTCCCACCCCCTCTCTATCTCCCACCCCCTCTCTATCTCCCACCCCCTCTCTATCTCCCACCCCCTCTATATCTCCCACCCCTCTCTATCTCCCACACCCTCTCTATCCCTCACACCCTCTCTATCCCTCACCCCTCTCTATCTCCCACCCCTCTCTATCTCCCACCCCCTCTCTATCTCCCACCCCCTCTCTTTATCTCCCACCCCCTCTCTTTATCTCCCACCCCCTCTCTCTATCTCCCACCCCCTCTCTCTATCTCCCACCCCCTCTCTCTATCTCCCACCCCCTCTCTCTATCTCCCACCCCCTCTCTATCTCCCACCCTCTCTCTCTATCTTCCACCCCCTCTCTCTATCTTCCACCCCCTCTCTCTATCTTCCACCCCCTCTCTCTATCTTCCACCCCCTCTCTCTATCTCCCACCCCCTCTCTCTATCTCCCACCCCCTCTCTCTATCTCCCACCCCCTCTCTCTATCTCCCACCCCCTCTCTCTATCTTCCACCCCCCTCTCTATCTCCCACCCCCTCTCTCTATCTCCCACCCCCTCTCTCTATCTTCCACCCCCTCTCTCTATCTTCCACCCCCTCTCTCTATCTTCCACCCCCTCTCTCTATCTTCCACCACCTCTCTCTATCTTCCACCACCTCTCTCTATCTTCCACCACCTCTCTCTATCTTCCACCCCCTATCTATCTCCCACCCCTATCTATCTCCCACCCCTATCTATCTCCCACCCCTATCTATCTCCCACCCCTATCTATCTCCCACCCCTATCTATCTCCCACCCCTA
>OZ018326.1:49135757-49160238 GCA_963969495.1 Ceratothoa steindachneri | reverse complement strand
ACTCCCCCCCCCCCCCCCCCTCTATCTCCCCACCCCCTCTCACTATCTCACCCCCCCTCTCTCTAACTCCCACCCCCTCTCTCTATCTCCCACCCCCTCTCTCTAACTCCCACCCCCTCTCTCTATCTCCCACCCCCTCTCTCTATCTCCCACCCCCTCTCTCTATCTCCCACCCCCTCTCTCTATCTTCCACCCCCTCTCTCTATCTCCCACCCCCTCTCTCTATCTCCCACCCCCTCTCTATTTCCTACCCCCCTCTCTATTTCCTACCCCCCTCTCTATCTCCTACCCCCCTCTTTATCTCCTACCCCCCTCTTTATCTCCTACCCCCTCTTTATCTCCTACCCCCTATCTATCTCCTACCCCCCTCTCTATCTCCTACCCCCCTCTCTATCTTCCACCCCCCTCTCTATCTCCCACCCCCCTCTCTATCTCCCACCCCCCTCTCTATTTCCTACCCCCCTCTCTATTTCCTACCCCCCTCTCTATTTCCTACCCCCCTCTCTATTTCCTACCCCCCTCTCCATCTCCTACCCCCTATCTATCTCCTACCCCCCTCTCTATCTCCTACCCCCCTCTCTATCTCCTACCCCCCTCTCTATCTCCTACCCCCCTCTCTATCTCCTACCCCCCTCTCTATCTCCCACCCCCCCTCTCTATCTCCCACCCCCCTCTCTATCTCCCACCCCCCTCTATCTCCCACCCCCTCTCTATCTCCCACCCCCCTCTCTATCTCCCACCCCTCTCTCTATCTCCCACCCCTCTCTCTATCTCCCACCCCTCTCTCTATCTCCCACCCCTCTCTCTATCTCCCACCCCTCTCTCTATCTCCCACCCCTCTCTCTATCTTCCACCCCCTTCTCTATCTTCCACCCCCTTCTCTATCTCCCACCCTCCTCTCTATCTCCCACCCCCCTCTCTATCTCACACCCCCCCTTAAGGGGCGCGGCGATTTGCCATCCTGGCCGCCGTGCTGATTGGACTCAGCACCCCGTCCGACCCCAGCTTAGCCTCTTCTCCTTCCTTCAAAATACTTGTTTCCTCGCTTTTTATACAATCTCCCTCACAACTTTCTCTGGTCAGCCTCTAATTTTACAGGGTAGATGCTGACCTTCTTCTTAAGTCAACCGTCCCGGATCGGGGCTGAGGGGGGAGGGGACAATGTTCCCTAACCCCTGAACTCCGGTCTGGGGTGGTTGGTTTTTAACAACCTGCTTTATCCCCACCAATACCTTCCTCACATCCCTTTTCCTCTCCTCTTCACAATCTATATATTTTTTACGCCGTGTTCAAGGTGGAGCCGCCATGCCGATGGACTGCCAGGCCACCAGGCGGGAAGGGTGGTCTTAAATGGCGGCGCCTGGCTCTGCCAGGCTTGTAAGCATCTCTCGCAGTGCGGGCTACTGCGAGAGGTGATGCGCGATTGCGTTCCGTGTCATCATTGGCCATTTCGGTGCCAATGATGAGTTTAAAAAAAACCCCAACCCCTAACTTTCCCTATAACATCGACGGAGCCGCCCTTGGGCAGCTCCAGCAAAAAAATGGAGGTCGCCCTCCCCTGTGCTTGCTCAGGGGACCCTCCATATATCTCTAACCGGAGAGGAGGCTTACTCCTCTCCTTCGCTTACGGGTGTAGGGGACTTCCCCTCACCCCCTTCTCTGGAGGTGCTTTCGGGTGCCTCCCTTTTACCAGCGGCAGTCCCCTCTGTTCTTTCCAAGGGGTCTGCCAAGAAAGCCAGCAGGCAGCCCTTATCCAGCCGTACCAAAGCGGAAGTAGCTCGGTAGGGCAAACCCCCTTAGGGGGGAGAGGGAAGCCAGGCCATTTCGGTCGCTTCCCCCAAAAGACCTGCTGGCAAGAATACTGAACCTTGCCGGGGTCAAGGCCCATGCCTGCCCAAAGAAGACTAGTGACGATACTGCCAACGGGACCTGCGATGTCTTGGAGGGGGGGGATGGCCAACTGGAGGCCCCCCCCTGAGATAGACATGGTCCTTGAGGAAACCCAGCCTCAGACGGTAGGGCCTTCCATGGGGGGGAAATCCTGGCTCGGTGCCAAGCACTGAACCCGAATCCGCCCCGATGCAAGGTCCTCCTCAAACGGCTGGGGATTCTCAGGCAGTACAAGGAGGGGAGGGATCTCCTCCGGATGATGCCCCTGCGACCACAAGGACCTTCTCCATTTCGGAGAAGGACCTGGCTGAGGCCGGTCCATCTGGCCTGGGGGCTTCTACCGGCGGGGGTGAGAAGCGGGTTCATTCCCCGCCCTCCTCTCCAAAAAAGAAAAGGACGAAAAAGACCAAAAAGACGAAGAAGAATCGGGGCTCCTCTCCATCTGCAGGGGCTACGGGGACAGATGGGTCTGCTGCCACTTTGGCAAGCGACCAAGCCAAGATCGGCACATCCGGCCCCTCTGGCCCTCCGGGTACGGAGCTCCTGACCATGACAAAGACCAAAAGTGCACAGGGCGGAGCCTCGATGACATCGGGGCCCCTCATTCAGAGGTTACCGGGCGTTTTCGAGCCCGCTGGCTTCAAACGCTTCCTCGTTATTCGCTCCACTGATGGCACCATGTTGTCCAAGGGCAACATGATCCATCAGAGGAGAGGATTAGTTAGTGCAATGGTAGAGAGCCGAAGATGACCCGTTTCTCGGACGGGAGCCTTCTGGCGAATGTGGCGAATCCCCCTGAGACGGCCAAGATAAGTGCTCTTCGGACACTTCATGGCACCCCGGTGAGTGTGACGCCGCACTCTACCATGAACTTTGTGAAAGAAGTAGTTTATGCGAGGGAACTCGTTGACTACTCCATTGAGGACATCATCTTAGAGCTGGCTGACCATGGGGCGGTCAAGGTCGAACGTGTGATGAGAAAACAGGGAGAGGCCTCGAGACCCTCCTCTACACTCTTCATCACGTTCGACTGTGACAAGCTCCCTGAGTCGGTGCGTGCCGGTTGGTACCGCTACCTCGTGAAGGCATTCGTGCCACTGCCGCGGCGGTGCTATTACTGTCACCGCTTCGGCCATACGAATCGCTCGTGTAGACGTGCAAAGTCGGGGTCACCCGAAGTCTGTGTAAATTGCTACAAGGTCGCACACGATAAGTCCAAATCGTGTGTGGCCAAGTGTGTCAATTGCGGAGAGCCGCACCCTGCTTCTTCGAAGCAATGTGGTGCATATCTCCTTGAGAAAGAAATCCTGGCCGTTATGGCCCAGGATCGACTCTCATTCCGCGAGGCAAAGGACTTGGTCCTGGCGCGCCCGGCTCTGCCTGGGACGTCATATGCCTCAATAGTTAGAAAGGCACCCTCTGCTCCTGGCCCATCCAGGCCAACGAGCACGGTTGTTTCCGCGCCTATTCGGAGCCCTTCTGCGGGCTCTACCCAACCCGGGCGCTCCTTGTTAAAGCTAGCGGCAAAAAGGGTTAACACCCTGCCCCGGCTAAAACTAGGGCTCCCTTCTCTGCCCCCAGCGTGACAGTTTCCCGTAAGGCGAAACGGCCACGCGCCTCCACAGAGTCGTTAGACTCACAGGAGGCAACACCCCTCAAGATGGTCGCTAGGCCATCTTCCGGGGTTCCTAAAGCTGTTCCCCGAAAGGAGGACAGCAACAAAGAAGCTTCGGCCCCTTCGCCCATGCCCCGAGGTGGAGCGGGTGGCTCGGAGATGGTGGTTCCTCGAAAAGAGGGCACACCCGCCTCCGAAGCCGCAACGCCCGCCTAAGGTTTCGAGGCGGAGGGAGGAAAAGATTCGCATGGCGAGCCAAACCTCCCCCAATAAGTCCTCGAAGGCGACAGCGCCTTCAGCGCTTTGTCCAGCCAACAGCGCCCGGGGTTATGCCCCCTGGAAGGGTACGGCTATTCCCGTGAGGGTCTTCAGTTCGAGGAGGGCCCCCGCGTCTCCTCCGAGCTAGGCCTGGAGGGCATATTCCTTCAATGGAATTGCCGTGGACTCCGGGCCAACTGGGAGGAGTTGCAGAGGCTCGTCTCATCCCGTTCCCCGTTAGCTATCGTTTTGCAGGAGACCATGCTAGGCGCGTGCCCCCTGCCCGCCCTTCCGAGGTATAAGGGTCTTGCGACCCCACCCCTGCGGGATGGCCGTGCTGGGGGTTACGCGGTTTACACCCGGCATGATGTCTCCGTTCTTCCTTTCTCTTTAGATACCTCCTTTCAGGCAGTGGCAGTGCAGCTGCACCTGGATAGGAGGTATACTCTGATTTCTGCCTACATTCCACCGTCTCTGACTTCGACGCAGGGGAATTCCGCCGCGTCGTGGCACGGTTGCCGAGGCCCTATCTTTTGCTTGGAGATCTGAACGGCAGGCATCCTCTCTGGGGAGATTACTCCATAAATCCCATGGGACAAGTCCTTGCCGATCTGATCGAAGAGCTTGAGATAAATGTCCTAAACGCGGATGAGTTTACGCATCACTGCCCGAGAACCGCTTCATTTTCTTGCCTCGACCTATCTTTGTACTCTTCGGATGCACAGCCTGATTTTGATTGGGAGGTGGTCGATGACCTCCATGGTAGTGATCACTTTCCCATTCAAATATCATTTTCAGGGCAACTGCCGCCTGAGAGACCACCTCGGCGGTGATTGGCGCGGTGGCCTGCATTTCAGGAAATGACTGAATTCTCTATCTCAGTCGAGGAGTTTAGGTCGGTAGATGAGGCCGTTGAGTTCTCCGGCAACCTCATCGCCGTGGGCCTGACTACTATTCCTAGGACGTCTGGCCGTTTTGCACGCCGACCACTCCCATGGTGGTCGGCCGAGTGTGAGACGGCCCTCAAACAGAAGCGTTATGCCTACATGCGCTATAAGCGCCGCCCGAACGATTTCACTGTGGGAGAATTTCGTCGGGCTAGGGCTAGGTTCCGGTATATTTCGAAGCACGCCCGCCGCTCTTCTTGGCGGGCATACGTGTCTTCACTTAACGGGAAGACCCCTTTAGCTGAGGTGTGGAAGCGAGTCAAAAGGATTCGGGGCAAGATCTCGCAGGACCCCCCCTCCCGTTCTCCAGGAGAATGGGACCGCAATCTCGGACCCCGCGTCCGTGTCGGAATCCTAAGCGACCGCTTTTTCCGCATTCTCTAGCCGTGATGCTGCTCCGCCAGCATTCAATGCACGTCGTGATGTCGTGGAAGACCGCTGGCTGGATTTTACCTCCAGAGGCGGAGAACCCTTCAACGACAAGTTTACTGTGAGTGAGTTACGTTCCGCTCTCGCTTCGTGCGCGGACACGACCCATGGTCCGGACGATGTCCCGTACGCTATGTTTCGACACCTGGGTGAGCGAGGCATGGCCTTTCTGTTAGATTTGTTCAACAGGATCTGGGTGGAAGGTCTTCTCCCAGACTCCTGGCGAATCGCTACTGTGCTCGCCTTTCGCAAGCCGGGGAGAGATCACTCTACTCCGACCGGTTTCCGCCCAATCTCTCTAACCTCTTGCGTGTGCAAGTTGATGGAGAAATTGGTAAATATTAGATTAGCCTATTTCCTGGACTGCGGAGGCCATCTGTCTTCCGCACATTGCGGCTTCCGTAAGTTCCACTCCACGTCGGATGCTCTGCTCCGACTGTAAAATGCCGTCTGCGAGGCTTTCCTTCGTATACAGCACTACGCCACGGTGTTTTTTGAACTGGAGAAGGCCTATGATACCGCATGGCGATACGGTATCATGTAGACTCCCCACACGATGGGGGCGAGGGGACGCCTCCCAATGTTTATATCTGAATTTTTGCGAGATCGTCGATTCCGCGTACGGGTGAGGGGAGCCTTCTCCGGCCCAAAGGAGCCGGAAGAGGGTGTCCCGCAGGGAAGTGTCCTCAGTGTCACACTTTTTGCCCTGAGCATCAACGGCATCACCTCGGTGCTGCCGGAAGATGTTCTCGCTACGCTCTACGTGGACGACCTTTCGATCTCTTCGCGCGGTTCAGTTTAACTCTGGAGCGTCGACTCCAATAGGCATTGAACCGCGTCTCTCGCTATGCCGAAGCGCACAGGTTTCTGTTTTCTTTGGCCAAGACTAAGGTGGTGCACTTCTGCCGCCATTCACGGCTTCACCCCGACCCAGATTTGTTTCTTAATGGGGTGCGCCTGGATTTGGTTAAGTCGCACCGTTTCCTTGGTCTTGTATTCGACCGACGCCTCACCTGGGAGGCTCATATTCGCAGCCTTAGGGTCTCTTGTACCCGCTCCATGGATATTGTCCGTTCCGTGACGTTCAGCGCTTGGGGCGCTGATAGGGCTACTGCCTTACTTTTTTATGGATCCTTTGTTCGCTCGAAGCTCGACTACGGATGCGAGTTTTATGCATCCGCAGCCGAGCGTTTATTCCGGAAGGTGAATTCGATCCACCACACCGGCCTTCGCCTTGCGACCGGTGCCTTCCGCACTTCCCCCACTGAGAGCCTGTTGGTCGATGCTGTGGAGATCCCACTCGCTCTGCGCCGCGTGCAGTTCATCACTCACCAGTACGCTCGAGCCCGGCGCCTCCCTCAGTCGCCAACAGCTCTCACTGCATCCGCAGCTGATCTCGATGTTGCTATGCCGCCGAGAGACGCCAGTCATACCCTAAGCCCTTTGGGTTTAGGGCCAGGAAACTCCTTCGAGAGCTATATCTAGCTCTCGGGTCGGTGGAGCCCCTGGTTCTCCCCAGGACGCGATCCTGGAGGGTACCACATTTGGCTATTTGTCGCCACGCCTCTGCTCTCAAAGCTTGTACAAGGCGTGAGTATTGCGTTCGACCTTTATTGAGCACACCTCGTGTCACTCTGGAACCGTGCCAGTGTATACGGATGGCTCCAAGTCCCAAGAGAGGGTCGGCTTCCACGCCGTATCCCCTCTGTTTGAAGTCAGCGGGGCTCTGCCAGGCTCTGCGTTTGTCTTTACGGCCGAGCTGGTGGCAATACACCACTCGGTACGGGAGATTACGTGACGTGCCCGGTTCGGAGACCGGATTGTGATCTATAGCGACTCACAAAGCGCCCTGAGTACTCTCGGGGCATTGGAATCTCCGCATCACCTGGTTCGCGATATCCGTGACGCCACGGTTATGGCGAGCCGGATAGATGTCGAGATTATCTTCTGCTGGATTCCTGGACATGTAGGAATTGCGGGGAATGAGGGCGCCAAAGAGTCCGCGAGGACTCTTCGAACGGACCAGCGTTTCGCTCTTCCTCACACCGACTACATGGCAGCAATACGGGCAGCTCTTCGGACTGCTTGGCAAAGAAGATGGGAGATGGTCGAAGGGAACTTAAAGTTGCGTGCCATTGCGCCGCGACTGTTCCCATGGACCTGTCCCCCAATGCTGCGACGGCTTCAGCTCGCTTTCTGTCATCTCAGAATCGGACACACCCGTGGGACGCATCGCTATTTGATGGAGCGCTCGCCTGCGCCGTATTGCGACGACTGCGTCGTCCCCCAGACTGTTTGGCACATTCTTGTCGAATGTCCCAGTCTGGGTGATCTTCGCGCACGTTACCTGTCTCGGTACCGGGATGGGCGGGGTCGCTACCGCCTGTCCTTTGTTCTCGGGATGAGTGCGTTCCCCTTAACTGGTGGACTTGTTGACTTTTTGTGGGAGGCCGGCCTTCTCCCTTTCATTTAACTAGGTTTAGTTGTTGTTTTTGTTATTTTTTGTTATTTTTTCTTTTTATTGTTGCTTGCTGTTCATTTTTTTTAAAAAGTTGCCTATAACTAGGCTGTTGGTTTAAGGCGACTTATGCCTAAGTGGGCAGTCGCCAGATAGCCCCTAAAAAAAAAAAAAAATCGTGTGACGCATCGCTATTTGATGGAGCGCTCGCCTGCGCCCTATTGCGACGACTGCGTCGTCCCCCAGACTGTTTGGCACATTCTTGTCGAATGTCCCAGTCTGGGTGATCTTCGCGCACGTTACCTGTCCTGTTACCGGGATGGGTGGGATCGCTACCGCCTGTCCCTTGTACTCGGACGAGTGCGTGCACATTGACTGGTGGACTTGTTGACTTTTGGGGGGAGGCCGGCCTTCTCCCTATTATTTAAGCAGGGTTTGTTTGTTATTTGCTTTTGTTTTTGGGGTTTTTTTTCTTCCTTTAGGTTGCACGCTCCTGCGCCGGGTGGACCTCTCCCGACGCAGGTCCTCTTCCTTTCCTCCTTTTGGGTTTTTTTCGTCTATTTAATTTTACTTTAAAGCAGCATAGTCATTGGCCAGTTTTAATACGGCGACTAATGCCCAAGTAGGCAGTCGCCAGATGAGCTCTTTAAAAAAAAAAGCCTTTCAGAAAGCCTTTGATAAGGTACCACACCGCCGCCTTCTCCGGAAAGTGCGAGCGCTTGGCATAGACGGAAAGGTAGCCGGCTGGATCGAGAACTGGCCTAGTGGCAGACGGCAACGGGTGGTGGTAAATGGACAGTCTTCTGAGTGGGTGCCCGTTATTAGCGGGGTGCCTCAAGGTTCTGTCCTGGGACCACTACTATTCATCATCTACGTCAATGACATGGACGGTGACATGGTTGCCAAGATTCCCAAATTTGCCGACGATACCAAGCTTGGTATGAACGTTGCAAAGGATGGAAATACTGCCCGCCTGCAGGAAGATCTTGGGAAGATTGGGGAGTGGTCGGACACGTGGCAAATGCTTTTTAACGTGAACAAATGCAAAGTGATGCATATCGGCCACCGAAATCTCCAATCATCCTACGAGTATATCCTTAAGGGCACTGCTCTTGAATCCACCGACACTGAGAAGGACTTGGGTGTAACTATCACCAGTGACCTCAAGTTCTCGAAACAGTGTATTGAGGTGGAGAAGATTGCCCAAAGATGTTGGGTATATAAAGCAATAGTTTGGATATCTGAACAAGGAGATAGTACTGTGTCTGTACAACTCCCTCGTCCGACCGCACTTGAGTATGCCGTACAATTTTGGAGTCCTTCGTTTCGAAAGGACATCGCGAGATTGGAACGCGTTCAAGCCAGGGCAACCAAACTAATTTCCTCTATCAGACATAAAAGTTATGAAGATAGATTAAGGGAATTAGATATGTTCTCGCTGGAGAACGGAGACTGCGTGGTCAGCTTATCGAAGTGTTTAAAATACTTCGAGCCTTCGACAGACTGGACTACGGGGATATTTTCCAGCTCAGCGAGGGAAGAACAAGAAATCACGGCTACAAACTTGAACTGATGCGATACCACCGTGATCTGTGTGGGAAATTCTTCACATACAGTATATGTGGTAGTTGCAACGCACTTCCGACGGAAGTTGTCAACAGTGAATCTGTTGACCAGTTCAAGTCAAGACTAGATAAATTTTGCGAAATCACCGTTAAGATCCTCGCGAGTGATCTTCGAGGTTGCCAACGGACACCCTCGAGGATTGCGCCCAAAGTACCCTCCTTGTATGAACTGAAAGGTCTTCTAGGGTACTTATTTTCCCTGTAGCTCTCTCTCTCTCTCTCTCTCTCTCAGAGCTGAGCAGTTTTTTGTTTTTTTTAGTGAATAAAATTGCTTTGAGCTCAACGGAGCAGCGGAGATTTAAGAGCTCGTCTGCGCAGACGCAGTGAACCCGAACTGTATTTCATGGAACAGATTCGACCTTTTACAAAAGTATCATTACGTCAGTGTCTGGTCTGTTTACACTTATGTAAACGCCCTTTTTAAAACTGGTTTTCCATGATTTGGTAGGGGTTTGGGGGTTATTTTTTTGTTGTTTTTTTATACATAAAACTTGTCCACCTTGAATGGAACTTGGTTATTTTAATCCGAAGGGAGGGGGGCTTTGCTTGTTTTGTAGGGATTTCTTTTTAAGAAATTTGTTTCTGTCCCAGCTTTTTTGCCATTCCTTTAAACTTTCCTCCCCCTTTATGTTCAATTGTTTAAAAATTGAATTACTACAAGTTTTGTCTCTGTAGGAAGGGACACCTACAGTTAAACGTGGGATCAGAACCATGGGTAGCTTAAATATATGGCAGCCGCTGCAAAGGCGACCTGAATCAAGATTCCCATCCGACTTCCTATACCCGGTCTATCTTAACTTCGTTCGTAGTGGGCAGCAGTGTTTCCACTCTAATAGAACGCAAACCTTTCCTTAATCATTTTTGTCTTTCTATATTTTTCCCCGAATTAAGTTATTTCTTATTTTTTACTATCCCATTTCTATTGTATCCCTGCTTTCGAAGACATTTTCATTTGAGGGTTGTATGTTCTGTATCCCCACCTCACCCTGGCTCCCTACCCATAAACCTAGCGAAAGTTTAAGTCAGTACCTTAGGGAAAGTGAACTAACCCCACTTTTCATTTCACTCCTTTCTATTCATACATCTTTTAGTATCACTTTATTTGTTGTAAGCGATAATGGCCTCGTTTGTTTTTTAAGATAAAAAAAACCCCCGCTGAATGGTGACCTCCTAATTAATAGGGGAAGGAGAATCATTGCAAATAAAAAAATATTTCCTTATGATTAGCAAAATTAACGAACCATATTTAATGACCTATGTCCACTTTCAACGTCATAGAAATCTTGGTTACTTTTTAATTATTGCCAAATGTTTAATTGAGGTCTTAAATGACTTCCGCAAATAAACTCTTCTAAGAATGGTTCCTTGATTGCAGGAATAATCTGTTTGTTGTCTTATCAATCCCTAAGAGTCGCCAAATACTTCCAGAAGCGAACCCGAGGATCGATTTTAATGAAATATTAAAAGAGAATCTGTGCGAAATGTTAATAATCGCTTCTCTGTTGTGGTGGACATCTTTTTTTTTCATTTCGGAGGTGTATACCACAAACTTTTAAATGCTCCTGCTTACAAGCATGGGAACATAATTTTTTTTGTGCCATTCTTGTCGCTTAAACATGCACGCACACACACACATAGATAAATAGATTTTTTTGTCTTTGCACGGTGTGTGGTATTGCGGAAAGGACCCCCCCCCCTCATCGACCCAATCTAGCTTGCACGTCCTCCCGTTCCGAGTGACAATTAGAGAAGCTCCTTCACTGGGTTGACTTGAACTCCCCCTTGTTCCTTCTCAGCATTCCTTTTTTCTGAAACAATCCCCCTCAACCCTTGGTCTAAGCCTAAGGACCTGACCAACTACCTCCCCTCCGTGTCATATGAGTCTGGAACTCTTATTAACAACCAATGGGAGTGGGGAAGCGTTCTTATACCTTGTCACTTTTGAGCGTGACGGGTTCTGAGTCGGTTTGTGGAGGTTATCCATACCGCGTCAAGGCATTCGTGCCACTGTCGCAGATGTCCCTATTTCCACCGCCTTGGCACGTACCTTTTGGACGTGCCGATTCGGGTCTAGCCGAAATATCTGCGAACTGCTTGATAAATTATGCGTATTATAAAATGCCAAGTGTGTGAATATCTGTGAGCTGCACCCTGTATTTTACCTCCAAAAGCGTAGAACCATTCAAAGACAGGTTTAGGCTGGGGTCGCACATTGGTGAAGGGGCTGCGCGAATGGCCGCGAACAAAAAAAAATGGCGGATTCGTTCCCGATTTCCCGTCCAGAAATGGCGAAGCTTAGGCTCTCTACAGAAATCTCCATTTTGAGTGAACCCCATCGCCACGTCCCTCGACCACCCCCGAGTTCATTCGCTCTGCGAACGCAATCGTTAGAGATGAGGCGCAATATAATCGAGGGAAGGTCACAGCCTACGGCTATGTATCGCCCAACTTGCGATGGCGATAATTTGCAATAGATTCTCGCATTCATTGCTATTGCCCTGCGTTCGTCTAGCGATAATTCGCTAGACATTCGTTGGTACGTTGTGGGTGGGGCACGGTTGTATATATAGTGGGTACCGACTACCTGCCTGCACAGTGAACTGGAAGAAGTAGATCCCTGTAGCAGAATAAGGTCGAAATGCGACCACGTGCCCTTCTGTACCCACGTGGTCCTGTGATCAACGCATGGAACTTTGAAAGCATGGCTGAACCAGGGTGAGGGTGCAGCCTACGCCGTTATCGCACCCCAGCTGCATTTGCTTAGGGACCGATTTCATAGTCTACAACAGCCACCTTTTAGCCACATTCTTGCCTTCCGTCAGGAGATTTAAGTCGGTTGAACATTCCACGCCAACGTTATCACAATCCCCCCTCCCCCGAAGGAGTCGCAGACTTTTCCCAAAAATCCCACTTGTGTGCGGGGGGGGGGGCGCCAAAGCCACCAAAAGTCATCTCACCAGGAGTCTATATAATCCTTCGACTCAGTTTAGTAAAGAGAACTAATAGACTTCCCACCTACTACGGCGAACGAGGGGACACTCTCTTTTCCCCCCATCGGCGATTTCGATTCGAGGACGAAGGCTAAATCCACATCCGTGAACTCTGTCATAGTCAATCGGAGAGTATCTGACAAGGATTCCCACCTACAAAGGCCATCTAAGAGTGCTCCCTCATCTGAAGCGAGAGGTAACTCGACTTTCCCCTTCGCATTCATCGTATCCCAACTGGCCCCTTTTCTGAAACGAGGGAAGCCAGGCCCCTTCGGTCGCTTCCCTCAAAAGACCTGCTGGCAAGAATATTGAACCTTGCCGGGGTCAAGGCCTGTGCCTCCCCACACGTGACTTGTGACAACGCTTCCAACGGGACCTGCGATGTCCTGGGGGAGGGGAGAAATGGCCAACTGGAGCCCCCCCTCCTGAGATAGACATGATCCTTGAGGCAACCCAGCCTCAGACGGTAGGGCTTTCCATGGAAGCGAATTCGGGCTCGGCGCCAAGCACCGAACCCGAATCCGTCCCTATGCTAGGTCCTCATCAAACGGCCTGGGTTTCCAAGGCAGTACAAGGAGGGGAGGGATCTCCTCCGACCGGTGCCCCTGCGACTGCTAGGACCTTCTCGATCTCGGAGAAGGACCTAGCTGAGGCCGGTCCATCTTGCCTGGGGGCTCCTGCCGGTGGAGGGTAGAAGCGTGTTCATCCCCCGCCCTCCTCTCCTAAAAAGAAAAAAAATAGGAAAAAGACTAAGAAGACTCGGGGCTCCTCTCCATCCGCAGGGGCTGTGGGGACGGATGGGTCTGTGTAAATTGCTTCAAGGCCGCATTCGATAAGTCCAAATCGTGTGTGGCTAAGTGTGTCAATTGCGGAGAGCCGCACCCCACTTCTTCGAAGCAATGTGGTGAATATCTCCTTGATAAAGAAATCCTGGCCGTTAAGGCCCAGGATCGCCTCTCATTCCGCGAGGCTAAGGACTTGGTCCTGGCGGGTCCGACTCTGCCTGGGACGTCTTAAGCCACCCTCTGCTCCTGGCCCATCCAGGCCAACGAGCACGGTTGTTTCCGCGCCCATTCGGAGACCTTCTGCGGGTTCTACTCAACCCGGGCGCTCGCCTGGTAAAGCTGGAGGCACAAAGGGTTCAGATCCAGCCCCGGCTAAAACCAGGGCTTCCCTCCCCCTTCCCTCGGCGTGACAGTTTCCCCGTAAGGCGAAACGGCCTCACAGGAGGCAACACCCCTAAAGTTGGTCACCAGGCCATCTTCCGTCGTTCGTAAAGCTGTCCCCCGAAAGGAGGACAGCAACAAAGGAGCTTCGGCTCCTTCGCCCACGCCTAGCGGTTGGCCGAGTGGCTCGGAGACGGTGGATCCTCGAAAAGAGGGCCGCCTCTGAAGCCGCAACGCCCGCCTAAGGTTTCGAGGCGGAGGGAGGAAAAGACTCGCATGGCGAGCTCAACCTTCTCCAATAATTCCTCAAAGGCGACAGTGCATTATCCGGCTAACAGCACCCGTGGTTCTGCCTCCGGGAAGCGTACGGCCATTCCAGTGAGGGTCTTCTGTTCGAAGAGGGCCCCCGCGTCTCCTCCGAGCTAGGCCTGGAGGGCATATTCCTTCAATGGAATTGCCGTGCGTGGACTCCGGGCCAACTGGGAGGAGCTGCGGAGGCTCGTCTGGGCCCGTTCCCCGTTAGCTATCTTTTTGCAGCGAGTCAAAAGGATTTGGGGCAATTTCTCGCAGGACCCCCTCCCGTTCTCCAGGAAAATGGGGCCGTAATCTCGGACCCAGCGTCCGTGGCGGAATCCTTCGCGACCGCTTTCTCCGCATTATCTACCCCGGATGCTGCTCCGCCAGCATTCAATGCACGTCGTGATGTCGCGGAAGGCCGCCGACTGAACTTTACCTCCAGATGCGGAGAACCCTTCAACGACAGGTTTACTGTGAATGAGTTGCGTTCCGCTCTTGCTTCCTGCACGAACATCGCCCATGGTCCCGACGATGTCCCTTACGCCATGCTTAGGCACCTGGGTGAGCGAGGCATGGCCTTTCTTTTAGATTTGTTCAACAGGATCTGGGTGGAGGGTCTCCTCCTGGATTCCTGGCGAATCGCTACTGTGCTCGCCTTTCGCAAACTGGGGAGAGATCACTCTACTCCGGCCAGATCCGCCCAATCTTTCTAACCTCTTGCGTATGCAAGTTGATGAAGAAATTGGTAAATGTTATATTAGCCTTTTTTCCTGAACAGCGGAGGCCATCTCTCTTCTGCACAGTGTGGCTTCCACAAGTTCCACTCCACGTCGGATGCTCTGCTCCGACTGGAAAATGCCCTCTGCGAGACTTTTCTTAGTAGACAGCATTACGCCTCGGTCTTTTTTTATCTGGAGAAGGCCTATGATACAGCATGGCGATACGGTATCATGGAGACTCTCCACACAATGGCGGCGATGGGACGCCTCCCAATGTTTATATCTGAATTTTTGCGAGATCGTAGATTCTGCGTACGGGTTGGGGGAGCCCTCTCCGGCCCAATGGAGCAGGCACAGGGTGTCCCGCAAGAAATTGTCCTCAGTGTCGCACTCTTTGCCCTGAGCATCAATGGTATCACCTCGATGCTGCCTTAAGATGTTCTCGCCACGCTCTGCGTGGACGACCCTTCGATCTCTTTTGGCGCGGCCCAGATGCCAACTCTGGAGCGTCGACTCCAACAGGCATTGAACCGCGTCTCTCGCTATGCCGAAGGGCACAGATTCCGGTTTTCCTTGGTGAAGACTAAGGTGGTGCACTTCTGCCGCCATTCGCGACTCCACCCCAACCCAGACTTGTTTCCCTAATGGAGTATGCCTGGAAGTGGTTGAATCGCACCGTTTCCTCGTTCTTGTATTTGACCGACGCCTCACCTGGGATGCTAATAATCGCAGCCTTAGGGTCTCTTGTACCCGCTCCATGGATATTCTCCGTTCCGTGACGTTCAGCGCTTCGGGCGCTGATAGGGCTACTGCCTTGCTTTTTTTATCGATATTTGTCCGTTCGAAGCTCGACTACGGATGCGTGTTTTATACATCCGCAGCCGAGCGTGTATTGCGGAAGCTCGACTCGATCCACCACACGGGTCTTCGCCTGGCGACCGGTGCCTTCCGCACTCCCTCCATTGAGAGCCTGTTGGTCGAGGCTGGGGAGATGCCACTCGCTCTACGCCGTGTACAGTGCATTATTCGCCTGTACGCGCGAGCCCGGCGCCTCCTTTAGTCGCCAACGGCTCTCACTGCATCTGCAGCTGATTTCGGCGGCCAGGACGCCGATAGACCCCAGTCATACCCCTAAGCCTTTTGGGTTTAGGGATGGGAAATTCCTTCGAGAGCTAGGTATAGCTCTTGGGCCGGTGGCGCCCCTGGTTCTGCCCAGGACGCCACCCTGAAGGGTACCACATTTGGCTATTTGTCGCCACGCCTCTGCCCCCAAAGCTTGTACTGCGCCGGGAGTATTGCGTTCGACCTTTTTGGAGCCTACATCGTGTCACGCTGGAAGCGTGCCAGTGTATACGGATGGCTCCAAGTCCCAAGGGGGGTCGGCTTCCACGCCGTATCCCCTCTGTTTGAAGTCAGCGGGGCTCTGTCAGGCGCTGCGTCTGTATTCACGGACGAGCTGGTAGCAATACATCACTCGGTACGGGAGAGCTCTCGGAGCATTGGAATCTCGGCATCCCCTGGTTCGCGATATCCGTGACTCCGGGCGTATGTTGAGATTTTCTTATGTTGGGTTCCTGGACATGTAGGAATTGCGGGGAATGAGGGCCCCACAGAGTTCCCGGACTCTGCGACAGGACCAGCGTTTCGCTCTTCCTCATACCGACTACATGGCAGGAATACGGGCTGCTTGGCAAAGAAGATGTGAGACGGTCGAAGGCAACTTAAAGTTGCGTGCCATTTCACCGCGACTGTTTCTATGGACCTACCCCCCAATGCCGCGAAGGCTTCAGGTTGCTTTCTGTCTTCTCCGAATTGGGGACATTCGCGAGACGCACCGCCATTTGATGGAGCGCTCGCCAACGCCCTACTGTGAAGACTGCGTTGTCCCCCAGAGTGTTCGGCACATTCTTGTTGAATATCCCAGTCTGGGCAATCTCCGCGCACGTTACCTACCTATCCCGGTACAGGGATGGGCGGGGTCGCTACCGCCTGTCCCTTGTGCTCGGGACTAGTTCGTGCACATTGACTAGTGGACTTACAGACTTTTGGGGGCGAGGCCGGCCTTCTCCCCTTTATTTAACTAGTTTTTTTCTTTTGTTGTTTTCTTTGTAGGTCGCACGCTCCTGCGCCGGGGGAATGCGGACCTCCCCCCGACGCCGATCCTGCTTCCTAATTGTTGCCATTTTCCCTTTTTATTGTTTTTATGTTTTCATATTATTTTAAAGTAGCCTAGTGCTAGGCTGCCGTGATTGCGGCGACTTGTGCCCAACTGGGTAGTCGCCAGATACGCTCCTCAAATTTAGAAGGAAAAAACCCTTTCACCAGCAGCCCTCTCCAACCAGTGTTGGATCACTGTATCCAGCAGCTCCATATAGCCGTCTGAATTGTGCCCAAGACCCTGCTCAAACAGGTATGGCGGCATGATATCACCATGACTGAAGACTACCAAAGGCCATTACAGTTAGGGGAACTTGGTCTTCATGATACATGGAACGTCGCATGGGTTGTAAGAAAGCCATATCTTCTGTGTATTTTGCAACTGTTCCATGCAGAACTTTTTATCATTTGAGAACCAAATCATTCCCGGCTCAACAGACTGCTTTAGATTGTTCAGGAGCCTTTTGCCTTCTTCAAGCTGTTCTCCTTGGCATGGCCTCTCAGAATTTGTCCTTTGCTCCTCTTGTTCGATTAGTATGGAAGGTCCTCATTCAGGACTAGCTTAATTGTGTGCGACTACAACGCCATTCTCCCTCACCAAAGCCCAGATTCTCTCGCTGGTGGCTTCCACCACCTCCTCTAGTTGTTGGATGAATTCCGACTGCGGACGCAGTCGCAACGCCTGTTGTGTACCTTTCTACCTTTCCACGGAGTCGTAGTCTCGGTTTCACTGATCCATGTCGCGTCTTACAGCCTTTGCAGTGTTAAGAGCACTGACCACCAGTCATGATGTCGGCATTTTAATACCAAGCTCGAATCATCAATGTGCAGGTAACTCTTCCCTTCCTTTGCATATGGCACCCATATTTGTACGTTCGGGTACTTGTAGTCTAGATTTGTACCTGGAACTTTATTTCTTCTTTGGCTGCCCCCCACCCATCATTCCAATACCTTGATAGACCCAACTACGGGTGAAAGAGGACGTTATACCCAGTGAAATAGCAAATTAAGAACTAAATAATGAACACTTGATGTCCTGGTCTTTTACACGGTCTACGGGATAAGTTTCTTTCTCTAATTACGAGAAGTGTCCACGAACAAGCGTGGACAAAGCCATAAAAGCCAGCGAAAAATAGTCTTTATGTAAGATTTGGAGAATCATTTAAGTCTCCTTCCTTTTTCAGGTGAAGGTGTTGAAAAGCGTGCCCGAGCTCACCCTTGACGATGTGGTTCTCGGCCAGTATGTTGGAAATCCCGAAGGAGAAGGAGAGGCGAAGGAAGGGTATTTAGACGACCCAACCGTTCCTGCGGGATCTCGGACCCCCACTTATGCCATGGCGGTCTGTAAAATTAAGAACGAGAGATGGGAAGGAGTCCCTTTCATTCTCCGATGTGGTAGGTTGATCGCGGCCAAGCGGGCCTATTTGATGTGGTTGATTTCTTTGAAGGTGAGGCAGAACAAGTTAAATAAACTTCACGACCTCTAAAGGCTAAGGAAAAATATGAATAGGATGTTTTGTACTGCTTTTACCGCAAATTCGTACCATCTAAGAGTTTAACGTGGTAGTCCAACCACCAGTCTCTACAACGTGACCCATCCGCCGCAAAATCGTCCAGAATCGAACTCCGTCCAGTAACTAACCACACCCAACGTGGCTTAGTTTACCTTTGTCAGAGCGAGTTAGAATCCTCAAACCTTTTTGGAAATTTATCGAAAAGAATTCGGGGAAGGTATTCGGCTCACTTTGTCCCTCAATTGGATATACCAAGAGATTAAATGGAGATAGAAAACGGGAGAAAAAGAAAATAGAGTTGATGCATTCGGGAAGGCGCATTTATACGGAAAGTATAGGTACTCAATACAAATACCAGGTTGTGGAGCAGAGTTGTCTTAGTCATTAGCAAATCAATTTGTTTTTACTTTCTCAAGGTAAGGCTCTGAATGAACGCAAAGCTGAAGTGAGAGTGCAGTATCGCGACGTTCCGGGCGATATCTTTCATGGACAAGCGAAACGGAACGAACTCGTTATCAGAGTGCAACCGGGAGAAGCGATTTATTGTAAAGTAAGTTTGTTGCAATAAGGTGGAGGGGGATTTTGTCTCATTTCATATCCTGTATCAAGCGGGTTAAGGCAAAGGAAAAATATTCGAATCCTCGTCCATCCTTCGTCACAACTGATTCCCGCATAGATTATTTAGAAATTTGTTTCTAACTCTTGTCCAAAACTAGGCCACTCAGTCGCGTGAGTGGGGCGGGGGAGTCGGGAGATTTTGAAATGAAAATTGAATATACCACTTTAAGGTCGGACCAGTGAGCCGCCTCCCCCCCGCCCCACACCAAATTCAATGGCTTAAAGTATTCATGGATTATTATACACATGTGCACTCGTTTTCTGGGTTCGTAAGTGATCCTTTTCCCGCCGAAGGAGTGATAAATTAGGTAAAAATAAATAAATAAATAAATAAAATCTTCAAAGTATGAAATATAAAGGAACGAGATAATCGGTAGTCAGAGAAGAGTTTCTGTATTGCTCTTCCCCGTTATAAGGATAGAACCCCGTCTAGAGGGCTTGAGAACCCCATTTCGAGGTCCGAAGATGGTTGGCGTGCACGACGTCGGACTGCGGCCGAGACCGAAGCCGATGCTCAAATCAACCAAGACTCCCCTGCCCCCCGCAAGGGAGGGGGGGGGGGGGAGATATAACTTTTTTTTGGGTGCTCTGTCCCGTGGACCTGGTCACGTGGGCAGCGGCTCTGCTCCTCCTCGGAGTGGGGAGGGCGTGGAGATCAACCCGGGCCCCACAACATGGACATGTACACTATGCAATAAACACCTCACAAAAAGACAAACGTCCATAATGTGCAAAAACACCACAACACACCGGTTATGTCTCAAATGCACAAATACTAAAACCAACAAAACAAAACGCTGGATGTGCCCAAAATTCCAAGCACCACACCCATCAACGCCCACCCAACTACAACCAACAAACTCACAACCCACACTCCCACAAAAATCACAAACCCCTAGACAACCAAAGAAACAAAACACACAACAAGCATCTAAAAATACTACAAATAAACATAAATGGACTAAACAAGAAAACGACAGAACTCGAGAATCTCGCAAACAAACATGACATAGACATAATCTCCTTCCAAGAAACCAAACAAACAGAAAAACAGAAAAGCCCTCAAATCACCGACTACACAACAATCAGAACCGACAGGAAACACGAAAGAGGGAGGAGGCCTCATCACATACATCAAGAACTTCACCTATACACAGATCCCCTCCTCCCAAATAACCTAAACACACAAAAGACTAAAACACAAATCACCAAAATCCATTTAAGCAAAACTAAGCACTTACACCTCACAAACCTCTACATCCCACCCAGACACCACGAACCCGAGCCACCCAAATGAAGATGCAAACATAACAAATTTCCTCGCCCACACAACCACTCTCACGAACTCTATAAGCACAGAAGACATCAACGCAAACTCAGAACTTTGGAACTCACCCACAGAAGACCACAGAGGAGAACTTATCG
Source organism: Ceratothoa steindachneri (assembly GCA_963969495.1). NCBI lineage: Eukaryota > Metazoa > Arthropoda > Malacostraca > Isopoda > Cymothoidae > Ceratothoa > Ceratothoa steindachneri. The sequence continues at coordinate 49,140,130 of OZ018326.1, read as the reverse complement.
CCGACATCATCCAAAACTGAAATCACATAACCTTAAACACAGATACACCAACCCGCATACCCACACACATCAACCAACAACCCACTTCGCCAGCCATGACCACTGCAACAAACGCCCTACACAGACACCTCACCTGGAACACTATACATGCTCTCTCCTCTGACCATCTCCCAATCTCAATCACATTAAACACAAAAACAAACTTCTGGCTACAACAAAAGCTCAAAACACACAAATTATCACGAGGCAAAAGGGATAGAATACACTAAAGAAATTGAACAAGTACTCTCCAACATCCAACTCCCCAAAGATGCACACACGACAGACAAAATGCTAACTAACACTATCTTACAAGCAGACAAACAACATCCCACGTGGAAAAATACACAACACAAAAACTACTCCCTGAACCAATCAGAAACCTCATAGCACAACGGAACAATACTAGAAAACAAAACCCATCAGACCCCAACATTATAGAACAAAACAAACAAATAGATCGCGCCATACAAGAACACAAGCAAGAATTATGGAAACATCACCTAGACCAGCAATGGGACCGCAAAGCAAACACAAACTTTGGAAAGCCATTGCTGGACTCACAAACAAAAGACCAACACAGCCACATAACAACACCATCACCTTCGGAAAAAAAGAAGCCACAACACCCACACAAAAAGCATAACACTAAAACAAACGATTCACAAACACAACCATACACCAAACGAAAAATGAAAACAGGAAAATAGACACTTACAAAAAAGAGACAACTCCACCGGCCCTGATGACATAAACATCAAACACCTAGGTCAAAACGCCATAAACCTCCTTACGCACACTTACAATCTCGTTATAAACACAAACAGCATACCTAAATGGAAAGTAGCAAAAATAACTCCAATACCCAAACCAAACAAAGACATAAACAAAAGAGACTTTTACAGGCTAATAACGCTGCTTTATCCCATAACCAAAACACTAGAAAAAATCATCACACCCAACATCCCAAACACACCACACCACACCAGCTTGGGTTCAAACCCATGGACTCAACCACCACAGCATTACACACAATGAACAACATAATCACAAATGGATTCAACAAGAAAATTCCACCACATAGAACCATAGCGGTCGCCCTTGACATGTCCAAAGCATTTGACACAGTAGACCTACACAAACTAATCAACAAGATCCACAAACTCAACCATACCCACCACCCTCATCAAACACAACAAACTACATCAAGGGACGACTCCAATACACCCAAATACAAAACACAAAATCTAAACACACACACAAAATCCGGAGTTCCCCAAGGAGTACTAATTTCCCCAACACTTTTCAACATCTACACCTCAGATATACCAACTCCTCCACAAACAGTAAAAATTCTCACCTACGCAGACATCACAATAAACAGAAGCCGCTGCACAAGAGATCCCCTGCCTCAACAAAATACATACAAGGACAATAGAAAACTCACTAGAGCTAAACGCCACCAGAACAATGACCACTCTCTTCACACCAGACCCTACAGAATACAACACAACCATAAATCTAAACAGAAAACGTACCACTACCCACCACAAAAGCACCAAAGATCCTAGGCCTCACTTTTCCCTCCAAACTCACATATTCAAAACGCATACAAAACACAATAGTCAAGGCCTCGAAAACACTGTCATCAAGGCACTCATAACTACAACCTGGGAAAAAACCAAGGAAACTCTCATTGTCGTAGAATGCCCCCCCCCTTTTTATTCTAAGAGTGCTAAGTGTCTAATATATTGATATTATAATAATATCTTAAAGAATAGAGCCGTTGGACACACGTAAGGATATAGAGAAACGCACAATAATTCCCAAAATAAACTTATATTTTTAACTCTAACAAATGTATCTTACACAAGAATTAATTCAATTAGTTGGACCCTCTAAAATTGGTTAATTTCTCTACTCACAGCAATATATAAGATTTAGGCTTACGGACTCTACTGGAGTTTAAATCCCTCAGGAATGTTATTGTCTCACGACGCGTGCCGCCTGGCCAGATGTAGGTGGGCGAGATCACGAGGTGCTTTTGGCGAGGGTAGAGGCTGGGGGGTCCACACGGTATTCCGGGGGGGGGGTCTTCAAGGACGAGAACAATTACGGTGCTTTATGCGGCACCAAGGTAGTCGTGTTCTCTCTGGCGAGAGAGAGTCGAACTTGGTTCTTAAACCAAGTTAACTTGGAGTGCGGTGTGACCACCGAGTAACGAGCTCGAGGGGGAGCTTTTCTCCTTCGTTACTTAATTCCTCATGGGCGAGAACTGAACTCGGGGAGGGTCTTCTTCAAGGGCGAGGATAACGGAGGGGGGTTTCTCTGGCGAGAATAAATTGAACTTGAAGGTCGGTTTGGTAACCAGGAACTAGCTCGAGGATGAGCTTCTTCTTAGTTCCAGTCTTCTTCAAGGGCGAGTATAACGGAGGGGGATTTCTCTGACGAGAATAAGTTGAACATAGTTCCTCACAGAGTTAACTTATGAGTTCGGTGTGGCCACCGAGTAACGGGCTCGAGGGGGAGCCTTTTCCTTCTTCTTTTCTTAATTCCTCAAGGACGAGGAATACCCCTGGTGTTTAAGATGCACCAGGATATGGGAGTCTCTCTGGCGAGAGTAAGTTGAACTTAACAAAGTTAACTTAACGTTTGGTTTGATAACCAGGGACTAGCTCGAGGATGAGCTGCTTCTTAGCCCCTTAAGGTAGGTAGCCCTGCCTCTCTTGCAGGGTACTTCTTGGTCTGGCGAGCCAAGTAATCTACCTCTCCAGGCTCGGTAGCCCTATATTAATTCGGGGACTTCGTCACCTAGAGACTGACGTATACTACCCCGATTTTCCTCAGTGTTCCTCATTTATACCTTGTCACCCCATTGGGGGAGTGGTAAGGGGGGGAGGGGCTTGAGGACGGCCCCAGGAGGGTTCTTATGCCAAACGGTTTTTCCCACCAAGTCTTACATCGGCTCCTCGTTAGCCTTCGAGCTTGGTAGAAACACGTCTCCAATTTCTTATTTGACTTGAAATTGAATCTCACTCTCCTCGGGGAAATCTTGCATTTTAACCTTTAGGTCGGCGCTGCGGTTACGCGCTTGACCCGCCGGTGCCTGGGGCCGGATTTCCTTGCGGTAACCGCCTCGTGACTCCACCACGAGAGAACAGGGGTGGGGGGGGGGAGTGACGATTCCCCTACACTCATTAACACATACAAGACAATCACAAGACCAGCACTAGAATACGCCAACACAATCTGGTCCTCAGTCATTTCAGAAGCCAACACCAAAAAACTACAGCCCATACAAAACACAGCCCTCCGCACTGCCACAGGATGTACTCTTTGACACAAACACACAACACCTACACGACGAGACGAACATCATACCAATCAGAAATCACCTAAAACTACATGCATCACAACTGAGGAAGAAAACACAACATCCAAATCATCCCCTACACCACATCACCAGACAACCTCCCAATCACCGACACAAAAAAAAACAGACTATTTTCTATAACAACAACAACAACAACAACAACTACACCACCAACTTAGACATAGACCCTAACATAACAACAAAAGACACAATCAAGCCAAACATGAAAACAACCACTCTCAGATCACACAATAATACATGACACACAGAACCCCAAACAAAATATTAAGTGCACCACCTCCAACCATACACAACTCAGAACAAATGCTCACAAAGCAGAGCAGAAGAACACTAGCACAGATACGAACAAGCAAATCACCCCTTCTGACGTCATACCCATACATGCACAAAATATCTCCCATCACATAATACAACACCAAACTGCCCCAAATGCTTAACACAGATACACGATACCACACATCTCTTCAACTGCCCACAGATACACACAGACCTGGGCCCGGGGGATCTCTGGGAGACGCCCCGGGAGGCGGCGGGTCTGCTCCTGCGATGGTCCGGGAAGCTGGACTAGGGCCTGGAATAGGTGTGAGGGTCCCCGACCCACTGTCGGGCCGGGGACGGGGTCGCCCCCCTCCCATTTCGGAGGTACTCCGAAGATTGATTTGCTGCGATTAATCACCCTCTTTTTTTTAATCAGGTGATGACGAAAACGCCCGGAATGTCGTTCGGTGTCGAGGAAACGGAGCTCGACCTGACCTATGGGTCACGCTATAAGGGAGCCAAACTCCCCGACGCCTACGAGAGGCTCATCCTCGATGTCTTTTGTGGCTCCCAGATGCATTTTGTTAGGTGGGTTCGGATCCGGTGAGTCGCCTCGAATAACTCGCGGCGAGACCTCCCCCCCTCCCCTCACAGTAAGGGTGAAGCTCACGAGATGTAACCC
>OZ018326.1:48973257-49130757 GCA_963969495.1 Ceratothoa steindachneri | reverse complement strand
CATTTAATGGAAACGGGTTGTCCAAAGGGCAAATATTCCATGAGCTTAAGGCTCTAGCTATGCTACTTGCTAGAAGAACCGAAGGTCACCCGTTTTTCCGACTATCCTTCTGATGAATGCCGTTGACCCTGCCCAGGAAGTCATGATGCGTGCCCTTCATACACTTGAAGGCTCGCGGCTCCAAGTAACTCGGCAATCTACGCTCCATGGTTTGGAGGTATTACTACCGTGTCAAGGCAATCTTGTCACTGTGCGTGCGGGTTCGGCGTCTCTATATATCGCCATCCGCTCTCGCCGCATCAGCGGCCGATCTCAGCGATGTTTATACCAACCATAGACTTCATTCGTTAGGTTTAGGAAACTCGTTCGAGAGCTCGGTGTTGCTCTTTGGTCGATGTCGCCTCTGCTTCTGCCAAAGACGCCACCCTGAAGGATAACGCCTTTGATTATCTGTCGCCTCACCTCTGCTCCCAAAGCTTCTACAGCGCCGGGAGTATTGTGTTCGGCCTTTTCGGAGTACACTTAGTGTCACGCTGGATCTGTGTCGCTGTACACCGGTGGCTCCAAAGAAGGCGTCTGGATCCATGCCGTATCTCCTTTGTTTGAACTCAGCGGGGCTATACCAAGCGCTCAGTCTGCCTTCATGGCCGAGCTCGGCACGGGAGAGAGTGCGTTGTACCCATCTCAGAGACGGATCGTTAACTAGCGAATCACTAAGCACCCTGATTGCTTTCAGGGCATTGGAATCTTTGCAGCTCCTGGCTCGAGGTATCTGTGACATCACAGTTGACGCGATCCGGGCCGATGTCGAGATTATCTTCTGCCGTGTTCCTGAACATGTAGGGATTGCGGGAAATGAGAAGGCCAGAGTCCGCGAGGACAAGTGACCAAACGAGCGTTTCGCTGTTCCGCACACTGACTACACGGCAGGTATCGGGTCAACCCTCCGCGCTGCCTATCAAAGAAGATGGGAGACTAATTTAGGTGGCTTTCTATCGTATCCCAGTTGGGCACGCACCGCTCTTTGCTGGAGCGCTCCTCTGTACCTTACTTGCCTCGACTTCATTGTCCCCCAGACTTTCGACACATTCTTGTTTGTCTCCCAGTCCGGGGGATCTTCGCGCACGTTCTGTCCCAGTACCGGGACGAGCGAGTTTAGTTACCGCATTTCCCTTGTGCTTGGGACGGGTTCGTACATACAGGCTTGTCGACTGTTGGACTTACGAAGGAGGTTGACCGAAATGCCTGTTTGCGATGCTCATTCCCTCGCTTCGAACTCTCTCCTCCATTCCATTCATCATAACGATATGCCATTTGACTGCATTAAGGCTGGTTAGACGTGCTCTTTCCAGTTTTCCCATTCGTGCTTCGTATTTCTTTTACATTTCACAGTTCTACTACTTTGGTCTTCTTACTCATCCACCACAGGAACTATTCTTTACGTCTGAAAATTATTGCCAAGGTTGTTTTCACCCATGGTTCTCTCTTTGAGTGGTATTGTACCAGGAACCAGGTGATTTAATTTGATGGCAGATAAGCGATCTACATCCTACTCACTATCGCGTATTCCGCTCATTTACACATTTACCATTGTTTTTGGTCTGTTTTATTGTTTGTTTTAATCTAGATTAGGCTGTAAGATAATTTCGAGCGACCTGTATCCTTGTAGGCAGTCGCCAGATGGCCGTTAAAAAAGCGCCTATCATACATAATAATTAGTTACAGTAAGAGTAGACATGGGATTGATAGATTTTTAATAGGCTTTTAATAATTCCTATATCTCCTCTGTTTTTTCGTCCCAAACTTTATTTCCTCTATGCTAGATTGTTTTCTTGTTCTAAAGCTTAACATGTTCGTTGAACAGGAGTGACGAGCTGGCTGAGGCGTGGCGCATTTTCACTCCGCTCCTGCACAAGATAGAAAAAGAGACGCCAGAGCCTATTCCTTACAAGTATGGAACTCGAGGCCCTCAGAAAGCAGATGAGAAATGCGATGAAAACAATTTCAAATATTATGGTTCTTACAAATGGGTTAAACCTTCTCTCTAATGGTATATCATAGTCGCTCTAGTTTGGTGTACAGGAGGATGTATGCATAGCAAACCTTTTAATATTTCGCACAGAAACGAGAGAATAAACAATTTAAATGATATTTCAATTTGTTCTCTTCACTAGATTATTTTCTCCCATTTTCGCGAACATTCCAATTTTGAATATTTTTACCGATGCCTTTTCATATATAAGAACATTAATGGTGATTTATAGACTTGATTCCCTCCATTCTGTACAATGAAAATAAAAGCCTATTTTTGTAAGAGTCGGTCCTTTATGTATATAAAGATTAATGTTGAATATATTATAAATGATTTTTAGAACAGCCAAGTATAAAGTTTGTTGGTTTTATCAAAATATGAAATGATTTTTTAGTGGGTTTTTTATCATTCCAAAAAGGAACTCTTAGCATATAGTTTTTCTATTTAGCCTAGACAACTCGCAACTAAATAAAAGAAACTCCCGCCCCCCCCTCAAAGAAATTTGAAGGGGGCGAAATTACTTGAGGGGGGGGGGATTATTAGCCGTTAAAGAATAACAAAAACTAGACAAGGTTCACAACACTAGCTAATTCACAAACAAGGCAATTAAAAACGATTAAAAACAATTTAAGAAATTGTGTTTGCGAAACCTGAATAATAAAACTTTAGTTAGCACTGTGAGCATAGTACATCGGTGAGGTGAAAGAAGTATCTCTATTAAAGAAGGAGTCAAATGACCTTTCATTAAGATGAAGATCTTGCAGGTGAAACCAACATTATGCCACTTATACATATATTAATTCTTTGTTTGTAAAATGTACATGTGCCTATATTTGTGTGTGCTTATGTGATTGTGTTCGTTATATGTATTATTTTCTTTGTATACTTGTGTTCTGTAATTGTTTATTTCGGTGAAATAAAGCCGAACTTTGGAACCTTCCTTAATTAAGTTTGGGCTACTTCAATTTATTTAACTAAGAACTTGATCTTCGTCCCGATCGTTTGGATGTTCTTCCAACTGCAGCAGAAGCTGCAAGTGTATTTAAATACTGGTTGTTTGTCTTCTGGAGGTACAAACGATTCGTATTTAGACATAGCCAATTCAGTTTCTCAAGAAAATTTAGAGATAATTTGCGAATGTACTACTTTGACGATCCTCTTGCTGCTCTCAAACGCCTTATTCAACCTGCGAATGAGGTTGTGGCGCGACAAAAGCTCGCGACTCGTAAACAATCAGATGGTGAAGCGATTCGTGAATATGTACTTGCTCTTAAGAAACTCAGTTTGGATTGAAATTTCCCCGTAAGGGAAGCGGCGGTTTGCTATCCTGGCCGCCGTGCTGACTGGATCCAGCTTAGCCTCTTCCTTCCTTCAGATAGCCTGTATTTCTCCCCTACTTGGTCTCTTTTCATACAACCTCTCCCACAACTTTCTCTCGTCGGCCTCTAATTTCACAGGGTAGATGCTGACCTTCTTCTCAACCAACCGTCCCGGATCGGGGCTGAGGGGGGAGGGGACAATGTTCCCTAACCCCTGAGCTCCGGTTCGGGATAGGGTTTTTTTAACAACCTGCTTCATCCCCACTCATACCTTCCTCACATCCCTTTTCCTTTCCTCTTCACAAACTATCAATTTTACGCAGTGTCCAAGATGGAGCCGCCATGCCGATGGACAGCCAGGCCACCGGGCGGGAGGGGTGGTCTTGAATGACTGCACCTGGCTCTGCCAGGCTTGTACACACCCCTTGCACTGCTATTGCGAAAGGTGGACTCGATCCACCACACCAGCCTTCGCCTTGCGACCGGTGCCTTCCGCACTTCCCCCATTGTGAGGCTGTTGGTCGATTCTGGGGAGATGCCACTCGCTCTACGCCGCGTGCAGTCTATCACGTCTGCACGTGCGCGCCTGGCGCTTCCCTCGGTCGCCAATAGCTCTCACTGCATCCGCAGCTGATCTCGACGGTGCCTATGGCGCAGAGAGACGCCAGTCATACCCTAAGCCCTTTGGGTTTAGGGCCAGGAAACTCCGAGAGCTAGGTATAGCTCTCGGGCCGGTAGCGCCTCTGGTTCTACCCAGGACGCCACCATGCAGGGTACCACATTTGACTATTTGTCGCCACGCCTCTGTTTCCAAAACTTGTACAGCGCCGGGAGTATTGCGTTCGACCTTTTTGGAGCAAACCTCGTGTCAAGCTGGAACCGTGCCAGTGTATACAGATGGCTCCAAGTCTGAAGAGGGGGTCGGCTTCCACGCCGTATCCCCTCTGTTTGAGGTCAGCGGGGCTCTGCGTCTGTCTTCACGACCGAACTGGTGGCAATACATCACTCGGTACGCGAGATTACGCGACGTGCCCGGTTCGGAGACCGGATTGTGATCTATAGGGCCTCACAAAGCGCCATAAGTGCTCTCGGGGCATTGGAATCTCCGCATCCCATGGTTCGCGATATCCGTGACGCCACGGTTTTGGCGAGCCGGGCGAATGTCGAGATTATCTTCTGCTGGGTTCCTGGACATGTAGGAATTGCAGGGAATGAGGGCGCCTAAGAGTCCGCGAGCACTCTGCGACCGGACCAGCGTTTCGATCTTCCTCACGCCAACTACATGGCAGGAATACGGGCAGCTCTTCGGACTGCTTGGCAAAGAAGATGGGAGACGGTCGAAGGGAACTTAAAGTTGCGTGCCATTGCGCCGTGACTGTTCATTTGGACCTATCCCTCAATGCCGCGACGGCTTCAGGTCGCTTTCTGTCGTCTCCGAATCGGGCACATTCGTGTGATGCATCGCTATTTGATGGAGCGCTCGTCAGCGCCCTATTGTGACGACTGCGTTGTCGCCCAGACTGATCGGCACATTCTTATCGAATGTCCCAGTCTGGGTGATCTTCGCGCACGATACCTGTGCCAGTACCGGCATGGGCGGGGTCGCTACAGCCTGTTCCCTGTACTCGGGACGAGTTCGTGCACATTGGCTTTTGGGGGAAGGCCGGGCTTCTCCCCTTTATTTAAGTAGGTTTTTTATTATTTTCTTTGTAGGTTGCACGCTCATGCGCCGGGCTGAGGGGGACATCCCCCCGACGCCAGAGATTGCTTCCTAATTGTTGGGTTTTTCCTATTTTATCATTGTTTTCATATTCTTATTTTAAAGTAGCCTAGTGCTAGGCTGTCGTGATTCCGGCGACTTATGCCCAAGTAGGCAGTCGCCAGATGGGCTCCTAAAATTTAAAAAAAAAAACTTGTAGTGTGGGCTACTGCGAGAAAATTTTGGGTCACCATGCCCAATGATGAGAAAAATTAAAATCTCCCCCTAATTTGCCCTTCAACATCGACCGAACCGGCCTTGGGCAGCTCCAGAGAAAAAAAAAATGGAGGTCCCCCCCGCCCCTGTGCTTGCGCAGGGGACCCTCCGAGCTTCTCTAATCGGAGAGGATGCTTACTCCTCTCCTACGCCTACGGTTGTAGGGGACTCCCCCTCACCTCTCCCCCTTCTCTGGGGGTGCTTTCGGGCACCTCCCTTTTTCCAGCCGCAGTCCGCCCCTTTAATTTCCAAAGGGACTGTGAAGAAAGCCAGCAAACGGCTCATAGCCGACCGCTCCACAGTGAAGCGGCTCGGTAGGGCAAACCTCCTTAGGGGAGTTTGCCCTGCTGGCAAAAATATCTAACTTTGCCGGGGTCAAGGCCTGTGCCTCCCCAAACCACCTGACAATTGACAATGAAGCCAACGGGACCTGCGGTGTCGTGGATGGGGGGGGGGGGGGCAACTGGAGGCCTCCCTGAGATAAACATGGTCCTTGAGGCAACCCAGACTCAAACAGTAGGGCCTTCCATGGGGATAATCCGGGATCGGCGCCAAGCACCGAATCCGCCCCTATGCAAGGTCCTCCTCGAACGGCCAGTGTTTCCGAGGCAGTACAAGGAGGGAAGGGATCTCGTCCGACCGGTGCCCCTACGACTGCCAGGACCTTATCCATTTCGGAGAAAGACCTGGCTGAGGCCGGGTCATCTGGCCTGGGGGCTCCTACCGGCGTAGGGGAGAAGCGGGTTCATTCCCAGCCATCCTCTCATAAAAAAAAACAGGAAAAAAGACTCGGGGCTCCTTCATCTGCGGGAACGAATGGGTCTGCTGCCACTTTGGTAAGCGACCAAGCCAAGATTGGCACATCCGGCCCCTCTGCTCCCCCGGGTGCGGAGCACCCGACTAAGACGAAAAGAGCGCAAAGCTGAGTTTCGATAACCGGGTCCTCTCATTCAGAGGCTACATGGCGTTTTCGAGCCCGCTGGCTTTAAACGCTTGTTATTCGCTCCACTGATGGCGCCATGTTGGCCAAGGGCAACATGATCCATCAGAGGAGAGCATTAGCTAGGGTAATTGATAGAGAGCCGAAGGTGACCCGTTTCTCGCACGGGAGACTTCTAGCGAATGCGGTGGGTCCATCCGAGGCGGCCAAGATAAGTGCTCTTCGAACACTTGATGGCAACCCGGTGAGTGTGACACCGCACTCTACCATGAACTTGGTGAATGGAGTAGTGTATGCGAGGGAACTCTTTGACTACTCTATAGAGGACATCACCTTAGAGCTTAACGACCATAGGGCGCTCAAGGTCGAACGTATGATGAGAAAACAGGGAGGGGCCTCAAGACCTACCCCGACACTCTTCAAAACGTTCGACTGTGTCAAGCTCCCTAAGTCGGTGCGTGCCTCTTTGTACCGCTACTGTGTGAAGGCATTCGTGCCACTGCAGCGGCGGTGCTATTACTGTCACCGCTTCGGCCATTCGAATCGTGTATGTAGACGTGCAAAGTCGGGGTCATCCGAAGTCTGTGCAAATTGCTCCAAGGCCGCACACAAAAAGTCTAAATCATGTGTGGCTATGTGTATCAATTGCGGAGAGCCGCACCCCGCTTCTTCGAAGATATGTGGTGCATATCCTTGACAGAAATCCTGGCTCTTCAGACCCAGGCTCGACTCTCATTCCGCGAGGCTAAAGACTTGGTTCTGTTGCGCCTTCTCTGCCTGGGACGTTTTATGCTTCAATGGTTAGAAAGACGCCCTCTGCTCCTGGCCCATCAAGGCCAACGAGCACTGTTGTTTGCGCTCCTATTCGTAGCCCTTCTGCGGGTTCTACTCAACCCGAGCGATCCCCTGGTAAAGCGGGCGGCAAAAAGGGTTCAAACCCAGCCCCGGCTAAAACCTTGGCTCTTCCCTTCCCCCAGCGTGACCGTTTACCGTAAGGCGAAACGGCCACGTGCCTCCACAGAGTCGTTAGATTCACACCAGGCAACACCCCAAAGTTGGTCGCCAGGCCATCTTCCGGGGTTCCTAAAGCTGGCCCCCGAAAGGAGCTTACGCTCCTTCGCTTACGCCTAGTGGTGGGCTAAGTGGCTAGGAGACGGACATCCACCATCAGCTGACTTAGACGCGGGGGACTTCCTCCGCGTCGAGGCACGGTTGCCAAGGCCCTTTCTCTTGCGTGGAGATCTGAACGGCAGGCATCCTCTCTGGCAAGATTACTCAATAAATCATAGAGGACAAGTCATTGCCGATCTAATCGAAGAGCTTGAGATGGCTGTCCTAAATGTGGATGAGTTTACGCATCACTGCCCGAGAACCGCTTCATTTTCTTGCCTTGACCTATCTTTTGCTCTTCGGATGCACAGCCTGATTTTGATTGGGCGGTGGTCGATGACCTCCATGGTAGTGATCACTTTCCCATTCAAATATCATTTTTAGGGCAACTGCCGACTGAGAGCCCACCTAGGTGGTGCTTGGCGCGGTGGTGGTTGCCTGCATTTCAGGAAATAACTGAATTCTTTATCTCAGTCGAGGAGTTAGGTCGATAGATGAGACCGTTGAGTTCTTCTCTGGCAACCTCATCGCTGCGGGCATGACTACTATACCCAGAGAGTCTGGCCATTTTGCATGCAAACCACTCCCATGGTGGTTGGCCGAGTGTGAGGCGGCCCTCAAACAGAAGCGTTATGCCTACATGCGCTATAAGCGCCACCCGAACGATTGCACTGTCGGTGAATTTCGTCAGGCTTGGTTCCGATATATTTCGAAGCATGCCTACCGCTCTTATGGGCGGGCATACGTATCTTCACTCAACGGGGTGAGCCCTCTGGCAGAGATGTGGAAGCGAGTCAAAAGGATTCGCTGCAAGTTCTCGCAGAACTCCCCTCCCGTTCTCCAGGAGAATGGGACCGCAATATTGGACCCCGCGTCCGTGGCGGAATCCTTCGCGACCGCTTTCTCCGCCAGGACTCAATGCACGTCGTGATGTCGCAGAAGCCGCCGGCTGGACTTTACCTCCAGAGGCGGAGAACCCTTCAACGACAGGTTCACTGTGAGTGAGTTGCGCTCCACTCTAGCTTCGTGCGCGGACACCTTTCATGGTCCGGGTGATGTCCCGTACGCCATGCTCCGACACCTGGGTGAGCGAGGCATGGCCTCTCTGTTAGATTTGTTCAACAGGATCTGGGTGGAGGGTCTCCTCTCCGATTCCTGGCGAATCGCTACTGTGCTCGCCTTTCGCAAACCGGGGAGAGATCACTCTACTCCGTCCTCAGTGTCGCACTCTTTGCCCTGAGCACAACGGCATCACCTCGGTACTGCCGGAATATTTTCTCGCTACGCTCTACGTGGATGACCTTTCGATCTCTTTTGGCGCGGCCCAGATGCCAACTCTGGAGCATCGACTCCAACAGGCATTGAACCGCGTCTCTCGCTATACCAAAGCGCACAGGTTTCGGTTTTCCTTGACCAAGACCCTGTGGTGCACTTCTGACGCCAACCACGGCTCCACCCCCACCCAGATTTGTTTCTTAATGGGGTGCGCCTGGAAGTGGTTGAATCGCACCGTTTCCTTGGTCTTGTATTTAACCGACGCCTCATCTGGGAGGCTCATATTCGCAGCCTTAGGGTCTGTTGTACCCGCGCTATGGATATTCTCCGTTCCGTGACGTTCAGCTCTCTGGGCGCTGATTTGAAATTGAAAATGATGTAAGAAATAGGAAAATGTGTGCTAGGTATAGGGCTTCTCTAAGGGTTTTTCTTTTGTTGGGTTTTTATTTTTCCTCCCTTCAGTTTTTTTTAAAAAAATAAATAAATATATTTGATCTTTCCTCCATCGTGGCATTCAAGCCTTTTAAGTTTCTTATCTGCTATATACATACATATATATATATATATATATATATATATATATATATATATATATATATATATATATATTCTTCTTTATTGTTATCTTAATAGCTTACTTCTCATTTTGCTGGGGCTTAGGTTTTAATTCCTGTTTTGTATATTTTGATATCACATTGTGCACTTCGCATCTTTTTCTTTTGTTTGTAGTTTCTTCTTCTTTCTTCCTTCTTTGCACTTTGGTGTATGTGCTTCGCCTGTTTACGTATATATTCTGTTTACGTAAATCTACCAATTTGGTTCTCTCGGTAGCAGTTCCTTCCACTCGGGAATAGGGCTTGCCTTGTGGCACATTCCCTAACTTCTCTCGGAATATCTAGATTGAGGTTCATATTCGGGAGTATTTCTTCTTCTATCTTGTCACAGGTCTCTCTCCCTAGCCTTTGGAGTTCTAAATTCAGTGGGGTTAGACATGCTATTGCGTGCAGTACTGTTTGCTGAATATAGTACATCCTTCTTGCTCCAGCTATAAGCAGGGCTGCTTTGTTTTGCACACTCTGCATTTGTCTGAGAGAGATGGAACTCGCAGCCTGCATGACCACTGCCGGGTACACTAAGGTTTAGCGCACCAGAGCAGTGTACAGCTTTTTAAGGCTTTTGGAGCCGAGGTTTTTAATCCTATACAGTTTGCCGAGCTGTATTTTGGCTAGGGAGATTCTGTCACTAATGTGCACTTTGTACCCTATGGATGTAAATTGCAGACCTAGGACTTTTCCATTGTTTCCGTATGGGTATATATCGCCATTCACTGAGACATCCACACGTCTTCGGCGGTTAATTGGAAGGATCTGGAACTTTCGGCGGTTGGTCTTGATTTTCCACTTTCGTTCGTATCGATTGATGTTATCGATTTCGATGGCTGTCTGCCTTGCTTGATATCCAGCATGTTTGTAATAACTGGGGACGATTTGTGTGAAGTCGTCTGCAAACTGCAGGTACATTACTTCCTCCCCTACCGGATCAGGTAAGTTCAGTGTGTACAAAAGGTACAGCAGCGGACTCAGACAGCCACCTTGTGGAACACCCGCCTCAAGTTCAAACTCGGGTCTTCTGTAGCCCTCGATGGAAATTTGGGCTTTTCTGTGCATGATGTAGTCGCAGAGGACCCTTTCTAGGATTGGATTCAGCTGGAGGAATAAGATCTTGTATTGTAGGCCACTTAGCCAAACCTTATCGAAGGCCTTTTGTACATCTCGCATCACCACGTCTACGTATTTCCTCTCAGCTTTACAGCGGGTGAGCTTTTCGGAGAGAAGGGCAAGGGCAAGGGCTGTGTCAGTCCCCTTTCTCTTGCGGAACCCGTGTTGCTGAGGGCTGTTGGCTTCTTGCTCGGTCAGTTGGTCTTGTAACCTGTTGGCCAGAAGCTTCTCGTAGACTTTGCCTATAATCTCCAAGAGGGATATTGGCCTGTAGTCCACCAGTTGATCAGGCTTCCTCCCTTTAGGTATAAAGATGATTTTAGCTATCTTTAAACCGACTAGGAAGTAGCCCGTATTCAGGCCTGCATTGTAGATGTTCGTGATTCCCTGAATGATCTGCCAGGAGGCATGTACCAATTTATTTCTGGTGATGGCCGTCCAGCCTGAAGGATTTTATGACCGCCATGACCTCTTCAGGTGTAGTTGGCGGCCATGGTCTGCCAAAATCCTCCTTTCGTCGACATAGGCCTGTGGGAGCGTGCGATGCACAATCTGATTCAGATCTTCAATCAGTTGGCTCTCGAATGCCTGGTCGAATTCCAAATTTTCTTCTAGTGTTATCTTGAAGACATTCTTCCAGAATATGCGGAATATTTCTTCCAATACAGCCGTGTCTTCCAAGTAGTCATCGCCCTCCTTAATGCGGGTCTTTTCTCTACTTGTAAGACCTTTCATCTTGCTCACAAGTCATCAGAACACATCGGGACGCACCTCGCTGTCAACCTTTTAAATCAGGCTATCCCAGATTTCAGCCTGTTGCTGGTTGATAGCCTGCTTGTCGTAGAATTGCTCATAGTCTGGTCCAATAATTATTCTAGTCCTTGATCTGGACACACCGCTTTTGTTTTATTTGGCGGTATTGACCCTATGACGTAATCCTACGATCATATATATATATATATATATATATATATATATATATATATATATATATTGGTAGGCTTTAATTCCTACTGAATGTGTGAAAGCTGGTTAGAGGCGTGTTGTGCCGTAGCCAGGATTCTCACTATAAAAGTCCCACTTGTTACGGGGAAGAGGTTTGTGATTGTTGAATGAATTAGCTGAAGGGATGCTAAATTAAAGTCTTGCCAAGGGTACGTCAAAAGGGAGGAGCCACAAATAAACACGTAGAGAAAATAAACTTTACTTTACACAAATATAATAATTAGCAATAGTTAAACGGGAAAAATTAAGCGTCTAGATTTATAATGACTCAATGGGAGTATCAATCACGGTTAATTAAATAGGTAATTTAAGAATAGAGGGACACTGGGTTTACAGATTACCATTAATTGTGATGGATTGGAGAGACGACTACTCAGGTCCAGACGGGGTGGTTCGGGTGACGTTAACACGAGTCCTCGGGGAGAGGAGGGATAAGACGACGGGTTCGGGGCTGCTGGCTGCAGTTCCGGTTAGTTCACTCCTAACTGGATGTGGCACTAACAAATAGTAACTTCCAGTAACTATTTGGATGTTCCTTTTCTTACTCAAGTTACGTTGAGCAACAGAGCGTACTCTTCTAGTCACAGACTCTGCGGGGCGGGATTTACTTCCAGGAACAATTTTGAGACAGCGACCAGGTTGACTCAAAGGCACGTTGGTAGTCGATGCGTTATGGCAACGACTCTCGTTCAACGTGAGGATTACGCGAGTAGATTGGGAACACTGCTGTAGAGAGATGGACGGCGATATTATTTATACCGAGGATTGTGGGAAATCGAGAGAGAGATTCCATTCACGACAATTCGCTTATCGCAGCGCCTTCTGGACAATCTCCATGCTATCATTAAGAATGCAAATAAGATTTACCCTTCCTTGTGAGATGGGCGTTCTTTTCGTCCGACTTCCTGTCACCAGTTGGGGAAAGGGTGGGGGGAGAGAGGGAGGAGACGAAGGTCAACTCAAACGACAAATTTCTTTCGTTCCCACGATTGTCTGGCGGCATGTGAGTATGTACGTTCCATACCCTCACACGCTTACCTATTTCGAGGAACATTATTCTGCCATGA
The DNA here is from genome assembly GCA_963969495.1 of Ceratothoa steindachneri. NCBI lineage: Eukaryota > Metazoa > Arthropoda > Malacostraca > Isopoda > Cymothoidae > Ceratothoa > Ceratothoa steindachneri. The sequence goes on along the minus strand of OZ018326.1, from coordinate 49,118,316 downwards.
AATAATGAATAATGTGAAAATTAACTTCACCAGAGGAATTTGTAATTATCTTCCTCCACTAGAACAATTGAGTCGGTAATTTTATCAAAACCGTTAGGAATTTACCTTAGTATCTAATGGCTACAAAATACTACTGCTACGTCAGTTTCTCTAATTTACATATACAGAACAAAACAAAACATACGTAATACAGACAAGAAATAATTATTTATACAATGAGATACACAAAAAAATAAATAATTGACTATTAATCGCTATCTGAAATTAGGGTTCTCGAAAGGCTGTCTGCAAGTACATTGTCAGACCCTTTTAGATACCTGATTTCATAACGGTACTCCGCTAGCAATAATCACCAGCGCATTAGCCTGCCGTTTCGGTTTTTACAATTTTTTAAGTAGGCTAACGGTCTATGATCAGTCTCTATGAGCAATGGATGACCTACCAGATACATCCTAAATTTTGTAATCCCTAAAACAATCGCTAGAGCTTCCAATTCTACTGTAGCGTATGCCCTTTCGCGGGCCGTCAGTCGGTGACTCGCATAGCTTATAGGAGCGGGTTTTTGGTCCTCGTCGTATTGGAGTAATACGCAGCCAATACCCAGTTGGGAGGCATCTGTCCTTACGCCAAATTTCTTGTGTGGGTTCGGCAATTTTAAGATTGAAGCGGAGACTAGCTTCTATTTGAGTTCTTCAAAGTGCGCTTCGGCGTCGGGGTTCCACTGGAGGGAGTCCGAGAGTTTCTTTTTTAGCAGATCGTTTAGGGAAGCTGCTACAGAAGCGAATTGGGGTACGAAGCGGCGGTAAAATGACGCAACACCGAGGAATGGCCGTAATTGCTTCTTGGTGCGCGGCAGGGGCATATTTACAATAGCCTTTACCTTCTCTTTCTGTGGGGCAAGATGACTTTCGCCTATTTTAAATCCAAGATATTCTATGGATTTATAAGAAAAATGGCATTTTGAGGGTTTAATAGTTAAGCCATGATGCTTTAAGCGTTCTAACAGCGGGCGGAGGGACAAGATATGGTCGTTCCATGAACGTGTAGCCACATACACGTTATCAAAATAAAAAGAAACGTTTTTTAAACCGTCTATTACACGGCGCATTATGCGGTTGTAGCTACTGCAGGCAGTGACTAGGCTGAAAGGAAGACGAGTGAATTCCATTAAACCTTTGTCTGTAGGAAAGGCTGTTAATTTCCTCGCTGATGCCTTTAGGGGGATCTAATAATAGGCCTTACATAGGTCTATCTCAGCGATGTATGCGGCTCCTTCGAAGAGATGTAAATTTTAGTCAAGTAGGGGGAGAGGCTCGGCGTCGAACACGGTGACGGTGTTTAACCTCCGAAAATCGACCGATCCGTGGGTTTTCTGAACGGGGTAGGGGCCTTTCCATTGGGAGAGAAGTTTATGGGAATCCGAGGGGAATAAGAGTAGAACTTCATCTCCGGGCTTCAGTTTTCTGTGTTTGGCCTTTAGATCAAAGTATGTCCGATACTTTTCCATATTAATTTCGGAATTTCTGACTGCTATGTCAGAACACCTTTTTAATCTTTCCCTTAGTTCGAGGACGAAGGAATAAGTGTTCCTTAATTCTGGACACAAACGGGAATTTGTCCATAACTCCTTCTAAATACTGAGGGGCCCCTGCACGTTTCTCCCGTACAGGAGCTCAAATGGGGAAAATCCGATGGTCCTATGGGGAATTTCGCGGCATGCGATTAACGCAACTGGCAAATATCGGTGCAATTCTTGGGGTTGTTCCATGCAAAGCTTCTTGAGGACGCTTTTCAAGGTCGCATTGAACTTTTCACACATGCCGTTCGCGCTCGGATGGAAGGGGGTAGTAAAAATAGGTTTGATTTGGAGCAGGGTGTTCACGTGTTCCATGAGCTCAGAGGTAAACTGGCGGCCTCTTGTGACAAGATTTCTTTGGGCAATCCTACTCTAGAAAAAAAATAGAAATAAGGGCTTCAGAGCAAGAGATACTATCGATCCTTTTTAGAGCGACCTTTTTAGAGCGACAGCGTCTGGGAATCGGGTAGCGCAGTCTATCAGGGTTAGTACATGCGTATGACCTTCGGCGGAAGGGGGGTGGATTGGTCCGATGAGGTCGATGGCGACTCTCGAGAAGGGCTCCGAAATGACTGGGGTTCTTTGCAGAGAGCTGGGGCTATTCGACCTTTTGCAGTGGTTTTCTGGCATAAGTCGCACGTTTTGCAGAATTCTGCAATATCTTTGGATACACCGGGCCAAAAAAAGTATTTAAATACTCGCTGAGAAGTCTTGTTATGACCGAAATGACCGGCCATGGGACTTTCATGTGCTACTCGCAGGATTTGGTCTACATATGTGCGCGGAATACACATGACTTGGAAGGTGGGTCAGACTCATCCCGGGAGGTGCGAAACAGACGGGAGTCATTAATGATGTACCTTATGGGTCGGTTCCCTCGAACGATAACCTCTTCGTTCTTTCGGGCCTTTTCTCAAAGGGATTGAAGTAAAGGGCAGCTCTGCTGAGCTTTGAGGAATTGTGCATTATTCGTTGGGACCTCTAAAGGGGCCTCTGGGGTGAACAGGCGCGTTGGGGGGAGAGGCCTCGCGGCTAGCTTGCGCTCGAGTGACGACAGCTTGAGTCACTTCACTCGGGAAGAGTAGTGCGCTCTGGCCAATGAGTACCGAGCAAAATTTGATGGGGGCTGCCACTACTTAGGCCCAACCAGTGAAATATTTACACTGTACATGGCAGCGGATTACCGGGAATCTATTTTCTCGACCCAAGAAGTCGTGTACAATTGCGTACTTCTTATGTTGGGGTTCGACAGGGGGGAGCAATTTGTCCGACACCACAATGCATGTGCACCCTGTGTCTCTGACGAGGGTGGACACTTTACAGCCATTGATCGAGCCTGTTTCGAAACTTACTCCTCCGGGGGTACTCTTGTTGAACAGTAAGTTCACTTGAAATTCCTGTGGGGATGGAGACAAGGGGGATGAGGTAAGCGAAGCCGGCTGTTCCGGGGGAAGGGTAGCAGTTACTTGGTGGACTTGTTGGCTCTGAGGGGGACGTAGGCTGGAATTCTGTACACATTGGGACTTATAATGGCCGGGGGAACCGCAGGAGTAGCATATAACCTCCCTTTTCTGGTGCTAGTTATTGTAGGGGGTATTGAAGACTGGGGGTTTTCTGTCTTCGTGGGCTACAAAAGGCTTATTCTTTGGCCTGAACGGGGCTGTGGTCTTTATCAATGGAGGGGGTTTCCTTTGTTGGGACTTCCATTGACTAAATTTATTCTTCGGGGACGGGGGACTATTCTTCCGGGTATCCTGTGGGTATAGGCGATGATTTGTCGCATGGAGATCAGCTTCCTCGAGGCATTCTTGAAAGGTAGACGCTCGGCAGTCTTGCACGAATTCTCGGATCTCCTGGGGGAGGGTGGACAATAGCTGGTCTTTTAACATAAAGTCAATCGGGGCCTCATACTCCGATTCGACTTTGGAGGATTCTAACCAGAACTGGAGGTTTCGCTTCAGGATATATCCAAAATGTCGGTAAGTTTGACCGGGCTGGATTTTAGCCTATATACACTTAGCGCGGTAGAACTGAGGGTTCAAGTTAAAGGCGGGTAGCAATTCGGCCTTCAAGGTGCTATAGTCTATTGTAGCTTCGTGTGGTAACGAGATGAAAATTTCTCTTAAGCGCGGAGTAAGCAATGGGAGCAATCTACTGACTCCTTCAGATTCTATGGCCCATCCGTTTACCTCGAAGATCTTTTCAAAATGTGTTAAGTATGAGCACAAATCTTCTTCGTCTTTATATTGGGGAAGTTTCATAGCGGGGGCCTGGGGTTGATGATTACGGGATCCAACAGAACTGACTTCAACTTGGTCTCTGCTTAATTCCCTTTCATGTTTTCGAATCCTTTCTCTTTCTTCAAATTCTAACTCTTCTTTTCTTCTCCTTTCTTCCAATTCTTCTTTTCTTTTTTCCATTTCACGTGCTCTTTACTCTCGCTGTTCTCTTTGGACGAATTCTTTTAGTTCCTGTCCTGTGAGACCGAGAGCTTGTCCTTGATTGACGAAAACTTCGAACGATTGTGAAGCCATTGCTGCTCTTGCTGACGCAACTGGTGACTCACGAAAGAATTCAAGCACCTGGTAAGAGAATTAGAAGCTGCGATTGTTCCTAACCGATACAATCTAATAATTAACCCCCAAAATAATGAATATTTTCCTAGCTTTGTTTTTGCTATCTGGAAAGAATTATTAATGGTTATTATTTATATTCCTGCGGGGAATAGACTCTAATTATTAAAATTTTCGTTAGTCTATTTGGGCTTCCTTGGACGTTGGCAAGTTTTAGGCAATATGAGTTCGCTTTCTCAAAAATTTAACCCCTTAAAGCTGACACCACTTTTATATATGTCGTAGAATTGCTCATAGTCTAGTCCAATAATTATTCTAGTCCTTGATCTGGACACACCGCTTTTGTTTTAGTCGGTGGTATTGACCCTATGACTCAATCCTACGATCATATATATATATATATATATATATATATATATATATATATATATATATATATATATATATATAGGTAGTCTTTAATTCCTACTGAACGTGTGAGAGCTGGTTAGAGGCGTGTTTGCCGTAGCCAGGATTCTCACTATAAAAGTCCAACTTGTTACTGGGGGGAGGTTTGTGATTATTGAATTTTAAGAGTGCAAAATACAGGTTGAATGAATTAGCCGAAGGGATGCTTAATTAAAGTCTTGCCAAGGGTATGTCAGAAGGGGGGAGCCACAAATAAACACATGTACAGAAAATAAACTTTACTTTACACAAATATAATAATTAGCAATAGTTAAACGGGAAAAATTAAGGATTAAATATTAAACACTGACGTTAAGCGTCTAGATTTATAATGACTCAATGGGAGTATCAATCACGGTTAATTAAATAGGTAATTTAAGAATAGAGGGACACTGGGTTTACAGATTACCATTAATTGTGATGGATTGGAGAGACGACTACTCGGGTGGCGTTAACACGAGTTCTCGGGGAGAGGAGGGATAAAACGACGGGTTCGGGGCTGCTGGCTGCAGTTCCGGTTAGTTCACTCCTAACTGGATGTGACACTAACAAATAGTAACTTCCAGTAACTATTTGGATGTTCCTTTTCTTACTCAAGTTACGTTGAGCAACAGAGCGTACTCTTCTAGTCACAGACTCTGCGGGGCGGGATTTACTTCCAGGAACAATTTTGAGACAGCGACCAGGTTGACTCAAAGGCACGTTGGTAGTCGATGCGTTATGGCAACGACTCTCGTTCAACGTGAGGATTACGCGAGTAGATTGGGAACACTGCTGTAGAGAGATGGACGGCGATATTATTTATACCGAGGATTGTGGGAAATCGAGAGAGAGATTCCATTCACGACAATTCGCTTATCGCAGCGCCTTCTGGACAATCTCCATGCTATCATTAAGAATGCAAATAAGATTTAACCTTCCTTGTGAGATGGGCGTTCTTTTCGTCCGACTTCTTGTCGCCAGTTGGGGGAAGGGTGGGGGGAGAGAGGGAGGAGACGAAGGTCAACTCAAACGACAAATTTCTTTCGTTCCCACGATTGTCTGGTGGCATGTGAGTATGTACGTTCCATACCCTCACACTGCTTAAGTTGTTCACTCAGGCCTCTTAGCAGCGTTGTTCTTTCCCAATTTGCACCTTCTCTCTTGGTTTCCTCGTACACTTCCCTGTACACTCTAGCAATCTCTCTCATTTCTTCGGCCCATCTGGGTTGTGGGAGAGTTTTGTACCTCTTCATCGGTACACTTTCACGATCTGCTTCGATGATGCCGGCAGTTATCGTCTCTAGCTCCTCATCGATCCTCTCTAGCCTTGCTCGGTTTAGGTCCGCTGGTTCGAATCTACCGAGGATTTCCTTGTAGCGTTCCCAGTTGGCCGAAACGTAGCTTTTTCGAAGAGGGATTGAGAGCTGTATTGGCGCGAGAGAAATGGTCGTCAAGATCGCAATATGGTCGTTGGGGACTGTCGGGCCTGGCTCACTACAGTAATTGAAAGGGAAGCCATCGCTTGTCATGATTATGTCGGGCTTTGTTGCGGACCTTATGGTGAAATAGGTCGGAAAATCCGGCCCTATACGCTGGATGTTTTTCCTTCTCATAATCATTTCCAAGTTATGGCCTCTTTCGTTCGTGTTACCATAGCCAGCAGTTCGGCATATGGCATTGAGGTCGCCCCCAAGGAATACCATTCTGCCGTGGCCAAACAGGGTGTAGAAGTTTGTGAGAGGAAGGTACTTTCATTGAGGTGGTTGGTATGCCGCGGCTATTATGAGCTTGCCAACTAAAGTGCGCAGCTCTACCGCCACGAAGGACTCGTCCATATCCGGAAGGCGTTTGAACGAGAGATTCCTTCTGACGGCGACACACAGCACCATCGTACTTCTCCTGAGAATGGTTTTTCGAGATCACTCTGTAGCCTGGTATCTTCAACTGCTTGTTTGTCGTATCGATACCATGTTCCGTGATTAATATGATGTCGTGATCAAGCACACGGTATATGTTACCGTATGCCGCGCCTTTCCCCTCCCATCCATTCACGTTGAGTGTTAAGACCTCTAACCTGTTGTTTTTGTTTTCCATTCTCTGTTATGGCTTATGTGGATGTCCTAGTGTTTATGGGTTGTTGATTTACGTTCCCGTTGTTTTTTTTTTTTTGTATTCTGCTGGGGACAGTTCTACAAATGTTTCTCGGTGAAAGGCAATATTTTGGTTAAACAAAGCCTCCTCAACTGTTTCCTCGTCGCATTGAGCGTCGAAGTCCCACTTGTAGAACTTGTTTTTTACCCCCACACAGATTTTATTTGTGTCTTAATCCTTCGGGAAGGGAAACTGTTCCGTGACGTAGATATTGAGATTTACTCTGTCGGCATCGATTTTCTTATTGTTTTTCTTTTTCCCCTTATTTGGTTTCACCTCACATACGGAGTCCTCTGAGTCCGAGATATCCGTGGTATCGGATGACTCTGTCTCTCTTTCCACACACTGTGTTTTGGGTTGGGCTTCCTTAGCGGACGCCTCTCTCTCTTTTTTTGGCCTCGATCCTTGGATCTGGCCGTCTAACTTCTTTACCGTTTTTCTTCTCTGTCTCCTGATTTCTACTTCTTATTTCTTTGGGGATCATTTGTAACTGGAGTATGTCTTCCGATGGTGGATTATCGGGGAACCACATCTCGCTTATCCCGTTTTTCGCAAGCATCTGGTTTAACTCCTTTGCAAAGGTTCCTGGGTTTGTAAGGTTTCTGACATGCGCGTATAAGATGCATGTCAGAATTTTGGTGGGGTTTTCATTTTCCAGTCTTAGGTACGTTCTCTTCACCTCCGTTTCCGTGAGGACTGCCTGAACGTATGTTGTATTCTGTTTCCTGGTGTGCTCTTCTTTCTTCTGTTGGACCTTTTTCTTAATTAATTCCTTTTTGAGAGGGCAGGCCATAGCCATGGAGCAATGTCCTTGACCGCAGTTGGCACACTTTTCCCTCGGACTGCTGCAATTTTTCCAGTGGTGCCCCACTTCACTGCACCTTGAGCAGATCTCCTATGGTTCGAGACAGTCCTTAGTCGCATGGCTCTCCATTTTGTAACAGCGGAAGCAGATCTGAATGGGAGTAAATTCTTCCCTTTCTATCTGCTCTCCGCTGATTTTTGCGTTAAATAGCGAAAGTCTATTTTCTTTCTCTTTTTGAGCCATCGCTTTGTCCGTAAAAACAACTTTGAACACATGTGAGTATTCTGCGTTCTTTTTACTGTTCCAGAATTTAATTATTTCTGAAACCTTGGCCCATGGTTGGTTCCTCGCAATTTCCTCTTTTATTTGTTCCTTGGAGTGCTGCCCAATCCAAGGATCTAGTTTCCTGCACACTACGCTCCTGTGCGTCTGTATTTGCGGCAGATTGCAGGTTGAAAACCTATCTCGCGCAGTGTGTCTACTGCCTCCTCCTTTGTTATTCCCTCCACATCTTTTTCCTTCTCGCAGACCGCCACATATCCTGTGGGGACCTCGAGCAGACGGAGCATAGCGATCTTCAGTTTCCTGAAGACTACTTCGAACACTTCTCACGGCTGGGCCTGACGCTTTCACTGATGGTGCGCAGCGGGATTTTAGTGGTTCCATTGGGCTCCATTTTCCCCTCAGGGAAGGCTTCCCTGGGTTGAATTTCCTCTTGGTGTAGTTTATATTTCCTAGTACTTGTAATGGTGATCCTTTCTTCTTGGAAAAAATTATGATCTTTTTATGGAGTTCTTTATGGGGGCACCCCCCTTCCCCTTTGCAAGAGAGCTTCAGTGAACATGAACTGCGGGATGGGGTGGATGAATGATGGGTGGACCCTGGAGGCCCCTCAGATGGATGATATGTGGCGGACTTAATGATGGGTGGTGAAGGAATCAACTTCCACCACCCGGGGGTTCCGCCCCGTCTGGGGTTAGGTTATCGATGCTGCTTCCAACTTGGCCGGAAACTACCCTTAGAGATTAGAGCGTACTCTTCCCCAAAGCTTTCAGCATCGCCTCGTAACCGGACGTTCTCTTCCGCAGAGTTCCACAGTGGGCTAATCCTCAAACCTGCTTTCCTCTACGTCTCCACTTATATCTATCAAAGTGGACCAACATAGTTGGGGCGAGATTGATGAATGACAGTTCAGTTGACTTCAGCCCCCATCTCCGAGGGGGCTCTTGTCCCAAAGCTTGTACAGCACCGGTAGTATTGCGTTCGACCTTTTTGGAGCACATCACATCTCGTGTCACGCTGGAACCGTGCCAGTGTATACGGATGGCTCCAAGTCTGAAGAGGGGGTCGGCTTCCACGCCGTATCCCCTCTCTTTGAAGTCAGCGGGGCTCTACCAGGCGCTGCGTCTGTCTTCACGGCCGAGCTGGTGGCAATACATCACTCGGTACGGGAGATTACGCGACGTGCCCGGTTCGGAGACCGGATTGTGATCTATAGGGCCTCACAAAGCGCCATGAGTGCTCTCGGGGCATTGGAATCTCCACATCCCCTGGTTCGTGATATCCGTGACGCCACGGTTTTGGCGAGCCAGGCGGATGTCGAGATTATCTTCTGCTGGGTTCCTGGACATGTAGGAATTGCGGGCAATGAAGGCGCCAAAGAGCCCGCGAGGACTCTTCGACCGGCCTAGCGTTTCGCTCTTCCTCACACCGACTACATGGCAGGAATACGGGCAGCTCTTCGGACTGCTTGGCAAAGTAGATGGAAGACAGCCGAAGGGAACTTAAAGTTGCATGCCATGTCGCCGCGACGGTTTCCATGGACCTATCCCCGAATGCCGCGACGGCTTCAGGTCGCTTTCTGTCGTCTCCGAATCGGACACACTCGTGTGACGCATCGCAATTTGATGGAGCGCTCGCCTGTGCCCTATTGTGACGACTTCGTCGTCGCCCAGACTGTTCGGCACATTCTTGTCGAATGTCCCAGTCTGTGTGATCTTCGCGCACGTTACCTGTACCGGTACTGGGATGGGCGGGGTCGCTACCACCTGCCCCTTGAACTCGGGACGAATGTGAGCACCTTGACTGGTAGACTGATAGACTTTTGGGGAAAGGCCGGCCTTCTCCCTTTTAATTAACAAGGGTTTGTTGTTTTTTTGTTATTGTTGTTTTCTTTGTAGGTCGCACGCTCCTACGCCGGGGGGAGGGGGACCTTTCCCCGACGCCGGAGCGTACTTCCTAATTGTCATCTTCCCTTTTATCGTTGTTTTGTTATAATTTTTTTATTTAAAGTAGCCTAGAACTAGGCTGTTTGTTTCCGGCGACTTATGCCCAAGTGGGCAGTCACCAGATAGCCCCTTAAAAAAAAATGGATTGAAATTTCAAGGTTGTGAATGCCGAAACCAATAGAAAAGAGTATATTAGAGATATCTTTATTATGGGCTTTCATCATCAAAAATCCGAAAGAAACTTCTAGAAAATAAAACTTAAATTATCTTCAGCTGTTAATCAAGAGAGCGTTAGAGATTGCAACAAGGGATTTGGAAGCCTATGCATCATGTACGTCTGGTCCTGTAGCTTCAGTAGAATCGAATGAGCTGGACGCTGTAGAAGACTGTTCTAATCATAATCCTGAAGGTTAGAATTGTGCTTCAGCTCCTTCGCTTGAAAACAGAAAAAAAATGTTATTGCTGAAATTCCTCGCACCTGAACCGTGCTCGCTGTCCAGTAAGTGATGTTACTTGCATTAATGAAAGAATAGAGGACATTTTTCGAAAGTATGCAAGTCATTCATCTAAAAATGAAGTCTCAACATTAACTCCCAATCCCGTTCTCGCTAGTGGGCCATCAATTTTGAAAAGATGATCTCTAGAAGTGGAGGTGAATGGCTGTGTTCTCAAGACTCGGATACCAGCCGTTCCGAGAGCTCCATTTCAAAAGATGTTGCAACTCCTTTAATTTCTATCTTAAACTTTATGAAGGCACTATATACAGGGTGACCCCCCCCCCCAAAAAAAAAGAGCCTGCACACACTTTTTGTGTGTGCAGTTGGGGCCAGTTTTGGGGGTCACCCTGTATATGGCCTCTACAAATTTAACATTTATCCAGGAATGTTGTGGGGTTAGCTGAAAAGTCGAAAGCTGTAAGTACCGGACAGTACGTTTACTCATTTTATCTGATTGTTGTGCTGACTTTAATTTAGGAATCCCATTCCTAAGTAAACATTCCTACTTTAAGCTAAACTATGGAGGTCCTCAACTTGCCTCGAAGTGTGCTCTCTGGCTTCTATGATTACAGATCCTCCAAGAGTTTTCACCAACTAAATCATCTGATCGCAGAACAGTCATTACGAAGTCGCGCAAATTTAAAACTTCTGACGCTGAATTTATTCGTTCTGAAGTAGCACGCATGCTCAAGGAAGCCATCATCAAACATCACCTTAGAGCTGGCCGACCATGAGGCGATCAAGGTCGAAGGTGTGATGAGAAAACAGGGAGGGGCCTCGAGACGAACCCCGACACTCTTCGTCACGTTTGACTGTGACAAGCTCCCTGAGTCGGTGCATGCCGGTTGGTACCGCTACCGCGTGAAGGCATGTAGACGTACAAAGGCGGGGTCACCCGAACTATGTGTAAATTGCTCCAAGGCCGCACAAGATAAGTCCAAATCGTGTGTGGCCAAGTGTGTCAATTGCGGAGAGCCGCACCTCGTTTCTTCGAAGCAATGTGGTGCATATCTCCTTGAGACTGAAATCCTGGCCGTTATGGCCCAGGATCGACTCTCATTCCGCGAGGTTAAGAGCTTGATCCTGGCGCGACCGGCTCTGTCTGGGACGTCTTATGCCCTAATGGTTAGAAAGACACCCTCTGCTTCAGGCCCATCCAGGCGAACGAGCAAGGTTGTTTCCGCGCACATTCGGAGCCATTCTGCGGGCTCTACTCAACCCGAGCGCTTTCCTGGTAAAGCTAGCGGCACAAAGGGTTCACACCCAACCTTGGTTAAAACCAGGGCTCCCCCACTTTCACCAGTGTGATCGTTTCCCGTAAGGCGAAACGGCCACGCGCCTCCACAGAGTCGTTAGACTAACAGGAGGCAACACCCCTGAAGTTGGTCGCCAGGCCATCTTCCGGGGTTCCTAAAGCTGTCCCCCGAAAGGAGGACAGCAACAAAGAAGCTTCGGCTCCTTTGCCCACGCCTAGTAGTAGGGTGAGGGGCTCGGAGACGGTAGTTTTTCGAAAAGAGGGCTCCCCGCCTACAAAGCCACAACGCCCGCCTAAGGTTTCGAGGCGGAGGGAGGAAAAGATTCACATGGCAAGCCCAACCTCCCCAATAAGCCCTCAAGGCCGACAGCACCCGGGTTCTGCCTCCGGGAAGCGTACAGCCATTCCCGTGAGGGTCTTCTGTTCGAAGAGGACCCCCGCGTCTTCTCCGACCTAGGCCTGGAGGGCTTATTTCTCCAATTGAATTGCCGTGGACTCCGGGCCAACTGGGAGGAGCTGCAGAGGCTCGTCTCGTCCCGTTCCCCGTTAGCTATTTCTCTGCAGGAGACCATTCTAGGCACGTGACCCCTGCCCACCCTCCCGGGGTATAAGGGTCTTGCGACCCCACCACCACGGGATGGCCGGGCTGGGGGATGCGCGGTTTACACCCAGCATGATGTCTCCGTTCTTCCTTTCACTTTAGATACCACCTTTCAGGCAGTAGCTGTGCAGCTTCACCTGGATAGGAGGTACACTATCATTTCTGCGTACATTCTACCGTCAGCTGACTTCGACGCGGGGGACTTCCGCCGCGTGTGGGCACGGTTGACGAGGCCCTTTCTCTTGCTTGGAGATCTGAACAGCAGGCATCCTCTCTGGGAATATCACTCCATAAATCCCAGGGGACAAATCCTTGCCGATCTGATCGAAGAGCTTGAGATAGGTGTCCTAACTGTGGATGAGTTTACGGATCACTACACGAGAACCGCTTCATTTTGTTGCTTTGATCTATCTTTGGGCTCTTCAGGTGCACAGCATGATTTTGTTTGAGGGGTGGTCGATGACCTCGATGGTAGTAATCACTTTCCAATTTAAATATCATTTTCAGGGCACCTGCCGCCTGAGAGCCTACTTCGGTGGTGCTTGTCACAGGCGCAGTGGCCTGCATTTCAGGAAATGGCTGAATTCTCTATCTCAGTCGAGGAGTTTATGTCGTTAGATGAGGCCGTTGAGTTCTTCTCCTGTAACCTCATTGCCACAGGCCTGACTTCTATTCACAGAACGTCTGGTCGTTTTGCTCGCCGACCAATCCCGTGTTGTTCAGTCGAGTGTGAGACGGCCCCCAAACAGAAGCGTTATGCCTACATGCGCTATAAGCGCCGCCCGAACGATTTCAATGTCGCTGAATTTCGTCGGGCTAGGACTAGGTTCCGATATATTTCGATTATCGGCGTGCATACGTGTCTTCACTCAACGGGAAGACCCCTCTGGCAGAGGTGCGGAGGCGAGTCAAAAGGATTCGTGGCAAGTTCTCGCAGGACCCCCCTCCCGTTCTTCAGGAGAATGGGACCGCAATCTCGGACCCCGCGTCCGTGGTGGAATCCTTCACGACCGCTTTCTCCGCATTCTCTACGTCGTGATGTGGCGGAAGGCCGCCGGCTCGACTTTACCTCCAGAAGCGAAGAACCCTTCAATGACAGGTTTACTGTGACTGAGTTGCGTTCAGCTCTTGCTTCGAGCGCGGACACCGCCCATGGTCCGGACGATGTCCCGTATGCCATGCTACGACACGTGGGTGAGTGAGGCATGGCCTTTCTGTTAGATTTGTTCAACAGGATCTGGGTAGAGGATCTCTTCCCAGATTCCTGGCGAATCGCTCATGTGCTCGCCTTTCGCAAACCGGGCAGATATCACTCTACTCCGGCCGGTTTCCGCCCAATCTCTCTAGCCTCTTGCGTGTGCAAGTTGATGAAGAAATTGGTAAATGTTAGATTAGCCTTTTTCCTTGTCAGCGGAGGCCACCTGTCTTCTGCACAGTGCGGCTTCCGCAAGTTCCACTCTACGTTGGATGAACGGCTCTGACTGGAAATGGCCGTCTGCGAGGCCTTCCTTCGTAGACAGCACTACGCCACGGTGGTTTTCAATCTGGAGAAGGCCTATGATACCGGTTTCCCTGGTCTTGTATTTGACCGACGCCTCACCTGGGAGGCTCATATCCGCAGCCTTAGGGTCTCTTGTACCCGCGCCATGGATATTCTCCGTTCCGTGACGTTCAGCGCTTGGGGCACTGATAGGAGTATTGCCTTACTTTTTTATCGATCCTTTGTTCGTTCGAAGCTCGACTACGGATGCGAGTTTTATGCATCCGCAGCCAAGCGTTTATTGAGGAAGGTGGACTCGATCGACCACACCGGCCTTCGCCTTGCGAACGGTGGGGAACGCCCTTCTCCCATTGAGAGCCCACCAGTCGATGCTGAGGAGATGCCACTCGCTCTACGCCGCATACAGTGCATCACTCGCCTGTACATGTGAGCCGGGCACCTTCCTCAGTCGCCAACCGCTCTCACTGAGCCCTTTGGGTTTAGGGCCAGGAAACTCCTCAGAAAGCTAGGTATAGCTCTCGGGCCGGTGGCGCCCATGGTTCTGACTAGGACGCCACCCTTTGGCTATTTGTCGCCACGCCTCTGCTCACAAAGCTTGTACAGCGCCGGGAGTATTGCGTTCGAGTTTTTTGAAGCACACCTCGTGTCACGCTGGAACTGTGCCAGTGTATACGGATGGCTCCAAGTCCTAAGAGGGGGTCGGCTTCCACGCCGTATCCCCTCTGTTTGAAGTCAGCTGGGCTCTGCTAGGCACTGCGTCTATCTTCACGGCCGAGCTGGTGGCAATACATCACTCGGTACGGGAGATTACGCGACGTGCCCGGTTCGGAGACCGGACTGTGATCTATAGCGACTCACAAAGCTCATGAGTGCTCTCGAGACATTGGAATCTCCGCATCACCTGGTTCGCGATTTCCGTGATGCCACGGTTTTTGCGAGCAGGGCGGATGTCGAGATTATCTCCTCTTGGCTTCCTGGACATGTAGGAATTGCGGGGAATGAGCGCGCCGATGAGGGTGCCAAAGAGTCCGCAAGGACTCTGCGACCGGACCAGTGTTTCGCTCTTCCTCCCACCGACTACATGGCAGGAATATGGGGAGCTCTTCGGACTGCTTGGGAAAGAAGATGGGAAACGGCCGAAGGGAACTTAATGTTGCGTGCCATTGCGCCGCGACTGTTCCATTGGACCTATCCCCCAATGCCACGACGGCTTCAAGTCGCTTTCTGTGGTCTCCGAATCGGACACACTCGTGTGACGCATTGCTATTCGATGGAGCGCTCGCCTGTGTCGTCCCCAGACTGTTCGGCACATTCTTGTCGAATGTCCCAGTTTGAGTAATCTTCGCGCACGTTACCTCTCCTGGTACCGGGATGGGCAGGGTCGCTACCCCCTGTCTCTTGTACTCGGGACGAGTGCGTGCAGTTTTTCTTTTGTTTTTCTTTTGTTTTTTTTCCTTTATGGGTTGCACGTTCCTGTGCCCCCCCTCCCCCCCCCGACACAGGAGCTTGCTTCCTGTTCGTTGGCTTTTCCCTTTTTTTTATTTTTGGTGTTGGGGTTTTTTTTTTTTTTGTGTGTGTGTGTTTTTTTAAATTTGTTTTTGAAGTAGCCTAGTATAGTGTATGGTTATCGAAGTCATTTATCTTCTGTTAATAAAGCAACCTAAATAGCGTTTCGAAAACTATAATCATAAATTTGTTTGATCGAAGTTGTCTGCCGTTAGTTTTAGGACTAAGAGGACAGCGAATTAAATTTTGGAATAATGACTTGGGCTTTAAGAAAGACAATTACACAAATATAAATATATTCATAAATTCAACGAATGTACAATGAGATAAATAGGTTAGGTATACAATGTAAGATATTTTAACATGTGATTTACAGTAACAAGATGCGAAGAGAATTTAAGTATGTGAAATTAATATGGTGGAATAATATGGTGAAACAATAAGGTGAATAATATATAATATAGTGTAGTAATGTAGTGAATAATATAGTAAATAATATAGAGTATCTATGATGGACTGAATTGGGGCTGCAATGTGAACTAAATATAATTAGGATCTACTCTCGTATGGTCGTTTGCAAAGAATTGTGAGAGAAAATGGAATTAACTAAGTACGATTTGTTTGGAGGTAAATGATTAATTGTACAAGGAATGATTACCAACCTTTATACGAAGAAAGCTGCGAGTCGACTGGGGCGGAATAATGTGCTATTTGGTCGTTGATGAAAGCATGTTTGTTTGTTTGTGTGTGAAGTTTAAGAGATGTTGTTTGGAAAAGTATACGTTAATTGAATTGACAAGTAAAATGAATGAATGAATTAATTATTAAGTTTAACATAAAATGATTTAATTTACAAAAGTTCAAGTAAATTAATTGAAAGATTAAATTGACAAAGTTGAATTAAAATAATTGAATGATTAAATTAACAAAGTTAAAGTAAAATAATTGAATGATTAAATTAACAAAGTTAAAGTAAAATAATTGAATGAATTTTATACATAATAAATGATGATATATATATATATATATATATATATATATATATATATATATATATATATATATATATATATATATATATTTAAGTTTCCCAGGAGGTTTTTATCATAGGAATGCCCAGAGGCATTGCTATACTAGTACTAGGCAAGATTTTAATACGGCGACTAATGCCCAAGTAGGCAGTCGCCAGATGAGCTCTTAAAAAAAATCGTACTACGCCTGTCAATAAGTCCTTTTTTTCCGCGCTTGTTAGGTCCGTTCGCAGAAGAGATAGATCCTGATTTGGATTATCCTCTTTTTCTGGTGCTGAATTCCAGTTATGGTTCTCCGCTTTCTAAATTACACATGTTTGATTTGAATGAGGAGTTTGAGTCCCACTGTGGTGCGCCCCGTTGTATGTGGGCCCGTGGTAGTGGCGATTTAGTGGTTGAAGTATCTTCGCGAGAGCAGTGTGGTGCCGTGCGGGATTTGTCCTCCCTTTCGGAGGTCCCGGTTTTGGTTGTGCCACACCCTCGCCTTAATTTTGTTAAGGGAGTGATTTGTTCCAACGAATTATTCCAATATGATGTTTCGAAACTAAAGGATAAACTTTTTTCCCGGAGGGTTACGGACATTTATAGGGTTTCTAAGTCTGTTACTCCCGCTAAGGTATCTACAAGTACCCTAATCGTCACCTTTGAGCAATAGGATCTGCCCCAGTTTGTTCGTGCTGGTTATCTTCGTATCCCTGTGTCCTGTTATGTCGAGCTCTCTAGACGTTGTTTTAATTACCACAGTTTGGCCATATGAACAGCAATTGTAGGCAGGCCCCCCCCTTCCTCTCTGGGATTTTTTCTTCGGGAGTTGTTCCCAGAGAGGCTCTGGCCTTCTCCTGGCGAGGGGGGTCTGCCCTGGGCCTCTTAGGGGACCCATGGTGCTGCCAACAAGACTGTTAACATGCCCCTCTTTCTTTCATCCTCTATTACGCTCTCCCATTGCCCTTTATTTCCCCCTCTTCTTTCACCTATCTAGTGGTCCTTATCGATACCCGACCTCTGCTTGTTTAATGGATTGATTCCAAATTGTTCTTTCATGAAGGTGAAAGAGGCTGGGCATCTCCACCGCCTTCGTCTACCGAATGCCCAAGGAGAAACCCATCGTTAGCCCCATTTTTCCGTGCGTAGGAGAACTCGGGCAGCCTCTTAGGTTTCAAAAGATGGTGTGGTGGATCCGTATCCATTCTCCAAGAGGACATACCGGACGTAACTGATTGTATAGTTGCAGTAGTACCGGGCCCTTGTAGACCTCCATGGTGGGAAGCCCCGAGGGAGAATGCGAAGTTTTTTTCTTTTTGCAAAGGCTAGCCATAAACCAAAAACCTCCCCTTCTCGTAAGGGTTCTCGTGCCAAACGTTACTTAGCTCCCCTTTCAGCCTTCCCTCGCTTATTGGACCCCTATTTCAACGAAGTAGACCCAGATCTAGATTATCCTCGCTTTCTTGTCATGAATTCATTATCCGACATCCCACTTGCAAAAGTCGATGTGTTTGACGTGAATGAATCTTTTGAGTTTCTCTGTGGTGAACCTCGCCGGATGTGGTCAAGAGGAAGTGGTGATGTCGCAGTCGAGGTGTCATCCCACTCTCAACACAACCTTGTGCGAAATGTATCTTCTATAGCTGAAATTCCAATAACTGTCTCGCCCCATCCGCGTCTGAATTTTGTCAAAGGTGTCGTCCGTTCAAACGAACTAAAGGACTACGACCCCACCCGCCTTCAGAGTAAGTGTCGTAGAATGGACTCTCGACGATATTCCATATATAACTATTCGTTAAGGGAACTATTCAATTATATTTAGAGTGCGTGGTTATCTGGTTGACCGATATTATTTATCTTCAATATGCTTAAAAAGTGGAACTGAGTTTAAGGATAATAATATGGCTATCATTAATAAAATAGAGTTTTATTAATTAAACTATCAACAACACACAAAACGGAAAATGTTTACATAACAGAGAATGGAAAGGGTCGCGGGAATATCTGGCTAATCCGAGGATTAAGATTTGGGAGAGATTTAAAAAGGTAAACAAATGAAAATTAAAGGGATGGGATGGTTCGCTAAACCATTTAAAGCACAAGAAAGGGTTGACAAAAAGGTTAAATACTCAAAGGTAATGTTCTGCTTACGTAATTAAAAGTTGTTGTGCAGAGGAAGGCGACGCGAAGAAATCTTCGGTCCGCTGGCGAGTTCCAGCCGAAGGGGAGGAGGGGGGATTAAATGATCCTGACGTGAGGTCTTGGGAATGAGAACCGTTTCTTGACGAACGGGCTTGAAGAACAATGGCTGTTCTTCGTTGTTCTCTTCTGAACAACAGAGGGGGGGGGAGAACCGTCTCTTGTCTACGGGCTCAAAGAACAATGGCTGTTCTAACGTTGTTCTCTTTCTGAACAACAGGGGGGGGGTGAGAACCATTTCTTGTCAACGGGCTCAAAGAACAATGGTTGTTCTAATGTTATTCTCTTTCTGAACAACAGGGGGGCAGGGTAAGAACCGTCTCTTGTCAACGGGCTCAAAGAACAATCGCTGTTCTAACGTTGTTCTCTTTCTGAACAACAGGGGAGGCCTTGTGGACTTGGCGTCTTGAAGGCTCGAACCTTGGCACTCAAGGGATATTGTCCTCTTCTGGACAAAATAGTGGATCTCGAAGTAGAGGGCCATGGTGCACAAGGTGAGACCGGATCGGCAGGATGTCTCGCGAAGATAATCTGGATCTCGAATCTGCTCTTATTGGTAAAGTTTCCATATATATAGTCGAGCTATCCCCTTGGCGTAGGGAACAATTGAGTGGGGGCTTCGAGGGAATGCCCAGCCGCGCCTGAGAACAATACCTTATCTGCCCATAAGCCTAACTCAGTCTGGCTTGATCGGCGCATGGGGCGAAACAGGACGGGGGGGGGGAGATGAACCTACTTGGTTAAATATTGACTCAGGTGGAGCGATAACGCGCCCGGCTTCAAGGCGAAGATGCACGTGGGTAGCAACGTGTTTCTAAACAACATGTGATAGCGGTTGAAATTAAGCGGCCTCAAACCGTTCTATCACAGTAAGCTCAGTACCCAACGTGTCAAACACATACACAGGGTAACTAAAATGTCGTGGTATGACATTACATTATATCAATACCATATTATATCTATGGGGGAGGGACGAATAACTTAAAGGCGATCGACAAGGGACGGAACGCCACGAGTTTTGATGCGCGGAACAGTGAGAAAGAGTGCAACGAGGTCATCAAAATTTGGGCACTGGAAAAGCTCAAGGTTATTTAAAAAGGTATGTACAAAAATATAATTTTATTTACATAAAATAAGAGAATAAATAGGCAAAATTAAATTGAAAATGAGGGGGGGGGGGAATTGCAGAGTTATGCGTCAGACTCTGAAGTTAAAAATTAATGTATCACAGAAGGAGAATATTCAAATGGGGAGGATTAACTCAATTGGGTTGCTGAGGGGGGAGATGGGGTTGTCTTACGGAGGATTCCGGGTGAGACGTCAGGATAAGGCTTCACGGATGTCTTCTGCAGGCAATAAACGTAAGGCGAGGGCGCTCGGAGCTTCTGAGCGGGAAGTTAACGTGATGACGGTTCTCTAAAAGGGGGGAAGCGGTAACTTCCGGCCTAGGGGAGAGTATTTCAGGCACCCGAAAACGAGGGGCGAACGAGGAGGGATTCGACAGGAGTTGATGAGTGGAATCGAAAAAATCGTTCGGTAGCGATCGTCAAATGGAATTACCTCACTGGCTGGGGTTAATTCCAACACACAAAAAGTTCAGCCGTCACTTTGCTTTGTTGTTAGCACCTGACTTGGAACTAGGAAAATCTTCTTGGGTCCGGGCGAGACTCCTCAACTCTGTGTCTCCCAAATGGAAGACAAGCCATATATATATATATATATATATATATATATATATATATATATATATATATATATATCCGAGGCTCCCCCCGCAGGGGTGGGGAAAACAGCGCTACTCTCGAATGGCCTCGAATCTTCACGCCGAGGCGATTCTAAGCCGCGTAAAGGTGGTCCGTGGTGGACGTGGTTCGAGGCTGCCGCTTGTGGATCGGGTGGGGGAGGCTTACCAATTTAAGCCACACCAAATTCTAGAATCTTCTCCAGCGCATGGACTTCACTTCCGTGCTGGAAAAGAAATTCCACGTGGAACTTCCCCCACATAAAACATTAGGCTCCACTAAAGTCCCAACCGCCACACTGATTTTAACATTTGAACGACAATAACTGCCGCAGTATATTAAAGCTGGAGACCATTGTGTCCCGGTAAGTCCCTTCATCGAACTACCCAGACGCTGCTTCAATTGTAATCAATTTGGACATGTTGGCCGTGCCTGTCGGCACCCTCGCTCCTGCATGAATTGTAGCTCTGACTACCATGGCCCCGAATGCACCAAAATACCCCGCTGTGCCAACTGCGGAGGTACCCACAGTGCTGCGTCAAAACTCTGCTCTATATTTTTATATGAAAAGGAAGTGCTCGCTTTGCGCGACTCCCTACGTCTAAATATAAGAGAGGCCCGCCAGCGTGCCCGAGCACCACCCTCGCAACTTGACCGGCTCTTCCCTGACGTTTTACTTGACGCTGGACGAAACCGACCATCACGCGCGAGTTCCGACCAGCCTGAAGCACTTCACCCTAGATCTACTCGCAGCGTCGAAAACATTCAGAATATGCAGTCGAAGCATTGCTCTCACATCGAGATAACCAATGCAGCCCTCCTCTCTCCAGCAGATCTAGCTGGGAGAGACGCTCAGGGTGAGACACTTGAAGATATCAGACGCTATTTTATAGAATCCTCGACATCGACCAGTATAGGTTCATCCACCTGGCCCCGAGACCCAAAGTCCAGTGGTAAGAGGAAGGATTCCTCACCTGGGTCATCGACCACCAATAAGCGGGCAGCCTCTGGAGCTGACTCGGCTGAACCCGGAGAATCTTCAATGGACTCCTCTCCTATGGCTGAACATTCTATGCTTTTAAGTCCGTTCCGCCCTTCACAGGACTTAGGCCCCATCCTGATCCAAACGATGGCAGATATACACCCAGCTCCACACACCTTCCTTAGATGACCTGTTCGTTCCGCTTATCCTTCAACCCATAATCCGATGGAAGCAGTTGATACTCCAACATCACCAATCGCGGCGGTTGGACCAACGCTTCAGATACCGAAAATACCCTCGACCCATGAATCTGGATCTACCGGCCGAAAATCCCTTCTTGATCTTCCTTTTCCGCCAGGTTGTGAGCCTGAATTACAATCAAGGGCCTCGGTTGGTTCTCCCAAACCCACGAAAAAAAAACAGTTACTGCTCCATCTAGGATCTCTTCCCCTGCAAAAGCAGGCTCCTCGAAATCAGTTCTCCGTCTCCCAAGCTCTTTGGGACGAACCTAAAATACAATATCGGCCTCAAAAGAGAAAAAGGTATCCACAGTTGTATCTAATCGTCCCACATAATATCTTCCATTTTACAATGAAATTGTCAAGGCGTTCTTCCAAAGTAGGAAGAACTCAAAATTCTTTTGACGACTATCCAACCCGCTGTTATTTGTCTTCAGGAGAATAAACTGGGTATACGGCCCTTTCCGCCGGTACCCGGCTTTCTCACTTTCAACTCTATTGCTCCTGCTGGAAGCCCCTCTCATGGGGGGGTGTCAATCATGGTTTCTTCATCCCACCATGTTTCTCCCATCTCCCTACATACTACCCTCGAAGCTGTTGCCGTGAGGGTTTTTCTTACTAAGCTTTTTACTGTTTGCTCTATATACCTACCCTCTTGTTTATCATTGTCAAGACCCGACCTTTTAGAACTTATAGACCAGTTGCCCTCCCCATTCTTATTACTAGGATATTTTAACGCCCGTCACCCATACTGGGGTGACATCACTCGAATTGCCAAACGCAGTGTTTTAGAGTCTCTTTTATTATCTGACTTTCTTTGTGTTTTAAATACTGGCGATTTTACCTCTTATCATGCCCAGACGGACTCTTTTAGCTGTTTTGACCTGTCTGTTTGTTCCCCGGATTGCTTCACGGAATTTCGATGGTCAATTCTTGACGATCTCGATGGGAGTGACCACTTTCCTAATGTCTTGTCGGCCCTTCAAGTTAGCCCTCATACAACCATGCCCCTTAAGTGGGACTTAGGTCATGCAGATTGGGAAGGTTTCCAAGAGGCGTCCTTCACAAATGCATCCTTGGGAATCTTCAATGGAGTGGACGCGGCAGTAGAATACTTTACATCAACTATCTACAATGCAACAACACAGACCATCCCACGGAGGCGACCTGCCACGGGCCGCTCAACCGTGCCCCGGTGGACCTCGACGTATGCAACAGCTATCAAAAATTACAAGTTAGCCCATGCCCGATTCCGAATGAACCAAACTTTGTGCAACAAGGTTGACCGAAACCGAGCTCGTGTGCTTCGCCAAAGAACCCTTCGTCAGGCTCGCCGAACTTCATGGCGCCGTTACGTTTCATCAATTTCGTCTATGACACCTACTGCTAAGATCTGGAAGAGGATTAATAAGATCAGGGGCCGTTATGCTAATCATCATACCCCCCCAATCAACTTAGACGGTTCCTTGGGGAATGACAGCCTGGCGGTCAGCAACGCTTTTGCAGACTATTTCCGCGCCGTCAGCAGTGTCAGCCGTTACGATAAGGATTTTCAATTCTACAAATCAAAGGAAGAATCTCATTCTCTCAACTTCCCAACAAAATTTAACCTTCCGTATAATGCTCTATTCAGCATCCATGAGCTGCATAGCGCTTTGTCCCTTTGCAGATCTACTTCCCCTGGCCTTGATGAGATCCATTTCAATATGATTCGGCACCTACATCCACACTCAACTCTCTTCTTACTTGATTTGTACAACCTTATATGGGTGAAGGGTTTTTACCCCTCATCATGGCGCATGAGGACCATTCTTCCCTTTGTCCAACCGGGCAGGGACGGGTTGGATGCAGATCACTACCGCCCTATAGCTCTCACCAGCTGTTTGAGTAAGTTGCTGGAAAAAATGGTATTGGAGCGCCTAAACTGATTCCGAGAAACCAATCACCTTCTCTCTCAATTTCAATGTGACTTCCGCAAAGGTCATAGTACCCTTGACCTACTAGTACGTTTCTAGGGATCGGTGCGGAAAGCTTTCTTATTAAAGCACCGAGTCCTGGCCCATCTTTCGATATTGAGAAAGCCTACGACACAACATGGAGATACGGCATCTTGAAGCAGCTATACGTCTGGGGATGAGAGGCCTTTTACCTTCACTAATTCAAAGTTTTCTTGCATCTCAATCCTTCAAGGTACGTGTTGGAGACGCATACTCTGACCTGCAACCCCAAGAAGAGGAAGTTCCTCAGGGCAGTGTTTTTAGTGTCTTATGTTTTATAATTGCAATCAATGATATTATTTCGTCTCTCCCAGAGGGTGTATCGGCAACTCTATTTGTCGATGATTTAGCACTATACTGTTCCTCACCTCGCCTTCCATCAGCAGCGCGTCGGCTACAACTGGCGCTCGATGCTGTCTCCAAAAGAACACAACTTAAGGGATTCTGCTTTTCCACGAACAAAACCAAAGCAATGTATTTCCACCGAGGCAAAGGGGTTCTTGTTCCGCCATCTATCTCCCTACAAGGCGAAGATATAGAGTTTGTCTCTGAGTTTCGGTTTCTTGGCGCAACTCTCGATCCAAAGTTATCCTGGTTACCACACCTACGTCGACTTCGAACAGGCTGCTGCGGGTTCTAGACATTTTGAAAGTCCTCTCACACACTTCATGGGGTAGTGAACCAATTTGGATTATGGCTGTCAAATTTACTCAATGGCTTCCCTTTCAGCCCTTAAAATGCTGAACCCCATTCGAAACCTCGGAGTTCGCTTTTCTAGTGGAGCCTTCCGTAATTCTCCTGTCAACAGCCTTTACTGCGAGAGTGGGATGCTCCCTTTGCCCTACCATAGACTTCAAATCTGCATGCAATACCTCTGCCGAGTACAGCAAGCCTCTGTATCAGAGGTCTACAGATGCCTGTATGCTGCCGAATCAACGGCAGCATATGATAAGTTGACATCTTTACCCCGCCCTTTGAACCTTCGCATAGGAGATCATCTCTCTAGCCTGGGTGCTCCAAGGGTCCTTACCCTTCCATCCTTACTGACCCCTAGTTGGCGTGCTCCTCTCCCCACAGTATATACCAACATGTGGAGCCTGGAGAAGTCCTCCATGGACTCTCGCATCATAAGAGCCTGTTCTTAGAGCATTCGATCTCACACAAATAATGCGTCCCACTATACACGAATGGCTCTAAGTCGGACGGTGGCGTGGATGCCGCAGCTATCTACCCAGGATGAGAATTCCTAACTCTATCTTTGCCGCCAGCAGCATCCATTTTTACCGCTGAACTTTCAGCAATCCTTTAGCCTTTAGACTCATCCAAATTTTACCTTTTAGTGATTTTGTCCTTTTTTCCGACTCAAGGAGTGTCTTACAGTTAATTAGATCTTTTAATGCATCTCACTCCTTAGTCACAGAAATTTGCAACTGGCTGATCCAAAATGCGTCCCGATATAGAATTATTTTTTGCTGGGTCCCTGGGCATGTGGGGGTCCTGAGCAACGAGAAGGCTGATCGACTGGCCCGCTCAGCACAATCTGTGTCCCCCGAGAACTCGGCTCTGCCTTTTAGGGACTACTTTCCTTCAATAAGAAAATATATTTTTCAACTGTGGCAGAATGAATGGGATGACTGTTCATCATCCAAACTATGCAAAATTAAAAATTCTATTCGCCCTTGGCCCTCGAGTCGCATGGAATGCGGTCGTTGGAGGTGGCCCTTTGCCGAGTTTGCATTGGCCACACGAAAACATACTCACGGCCATCTTGTTTCGGGTGGTGCTCATATCAGCCCTTGCTGTCGTTTTTGCGGTGGGGACCAAATGGTTGCCCACCTTTTATTGAATTGTAGCCATTTTGCCATTCTCTGGTTGTCCTGTTTCCCGGCCATTTTAACTATTCCTCAACACACCCGTCTTCGACTCATATTGGCGGAGGAATCTTTTAACCAGTCGTTTTTAAAAAGATTTTCACAAAGTGGTCTCCTCCACCTTTTATAGATGATTTGTCTCGCTTCACCCTAGCTGCCATATATAATCCACTTGGATTGGGCAGCAACCCACTGGTAACTTACCTTAAACCTTGTAGGCAGGTTCCTCGCTGCGTAGCCTGTCCGTTGGCGTACCATGGTTCTTGTGGGAATCATGAATGTTGCACCAATTGTGGAGGTTCCCATAGCGCGGCTTCGCGTTCTTGACCAGTATTCTTTTTTGAAAATGATGTGCTGGCTTTTTGTGACTCCCTCAGGCTGGACTTCTGTGAGGCCCGTCGTAGGGTGCGGAGGCAGCTTGTTGCTCCCTCTGTCGCGGATCGTGAGACCGACCGAGCTGAGATGCTGGAGGATATCCGGCAGTTCCTTCAGGCGTCTTCCCGCGCTGTTCCTTCTGTTCCTTTGCCTCAGCGCAAACGGAAAGGTTCCTCCTCACCCCGTTCGGAGTCCAAGCGCGCTGCCTCTGATGAGGCTGGTTTGGCCCCAGAGTCGGGTGCTAGGGCG
The DNA here is from genome assembly GCA_963969495.1 of Ceratothoa steindachneri. Classification (NCBI taxonomy): domain Eukaryota; kingdom Metazoa; phylum Arthropoda; class Malacostraca; order Isopoda; family Cymothoidae; genus Ceratothoa; species Ceratothoa steindachneri. Next base: position 49,092,527 of record OZ018326.1, on the reverse strand, counting down.
TCCTCCGTTTTGATGTATTCTCCTCCCTGGACCTCGCTGGCCTCCCCCGTTGGCATCACCAATGTCATTGTCCGGGCGAAGTTCACCCGGTTCCGCATTCCTTGCCTGCTACCCCGGTCCCTTCTTCCTTGTTCCTTACCTCTGTGCAGACTTCTATGTCTCCTATCCCAGTTTCGTCTCCCTTGCCTCCTCCCCCAGTTCCATCTTCTTCGCATCTTAATTTAGGTCCGTCTCTGCTTGATCTCCCTTTCCCTCCAGGCCATGAGCACTCCACGTTGGGGGTCCGATCTGGCTCTCAGCTGTCGCAGCCCGCCGTTCACGCTGCCAAGTCCGTGCCGGGGTTGCCCGGCTCATCGCAATTTGTTGTTTGCCCTTTCAGGGCCTTCTAGTAATGGGGAACCTTCGACAGTTTCCGTCACTAGAATCCCGACGTCGGTGTCGAGACGACAGTAACGTCTGCCATCCTACAGTGGAATTGTCAAGGGGTTCTCCCCAAGTGGGAGGAACTCCAGCTCTTGCTTTCTAGCGATCGGCCCTTGGTGGTCTATTTGCAAGAAAATAAGCTTGGGGCTCGCCCCTTCCAGGCACTTCCGCACTTTCGGGTGTTTAATTCCATTCCCTCGGCCGGGGGAAACTCCTCGACTGGGACGGAGATATCAGTAATTTTCTAAAATGCGGACCATCGCGGCAGCTCCAATCATAACCGAAATGGGTTTCCAGGTTGCAAGAACCCCTCAAAATGATAGGTCAATGCGAATGTGGGGAGTTCCATGAAGGCACTCGACCACCTCCCACGAAAAAATCAGGCTGTGCATCCGAAGAGCACAGAAATATATCAACAAAGGAAAATGAAACGGTTCTCAGGGAGTGATGCGTAAACTCATCCCCATTTAGGACCCTCCAAATCGTGAATTTTGGTCAAGGCCAGCCTGCATGGGATTGATCGTGTACCCCCTCCTAGATAGGGTGTCTATTGCTTGAATCCCTGAAGATAAGAAAGGCCCTCAACATCTCGTGTCGATGTCGGCTGAAAGTAGAATGTAAACATAATAAACGGATATCTATAATCCAGGTGAAGCTGCAATGCCACTTGCTGAAAGGAAGTATTAATAGCAAATCGGAGAACGGAGACATCATGCCGCCGGATGTAAATCGCGCATCCTCCTATCCGATTCCATCGCGTGGTGGGGCGCACAACTATTATGCACCATGATTGTGTCCTGGAAGTACATGCCCATCATGATCTTCAAAAAACAAAACAAAAAACAACAGCTAACGGGGAACGGGCTGAGACGAGCCTCTGTAGCTTCTCCCAGTTGGCCCAGAGTCTAATGCACAATTTAATTAAAAATATATGACCTCCATGCCTAGCTAGTAGGAGAGGAGTAGGTCCTCTTTGATGAGAAGATCTTGACGGAAATGGCCATACGCTTTCCGGAGGCAGAATGGCGTGGGCTGTTGGACGTATAACAGGCTGATGACCCTTTCACTTTTGAGGTCTTTTGGAGGAATGTTGGACTCGTCATGCGAGTCTTTTCCTCTATTCCCCTCGAAACCTTTCGCGTTTCTAGTTCGCAAATTCATTCTTGGGAGACAGCCTTAAGAGTCCCTGAAGACGGTCTAACGTTCACCTTCGGGGGGAAGAGGTTGCCTCCAGTGAGTCTAACGACTCGGTTGAACCGAGCTGCCACGCCAGGACCAAGTCCTTAGTCCCGTGAGAAGAGAGACGATACGCGCCCATTGGAATTGAGATATTGCAGTTTCTTCTACAGTAAATGCAGGAAATGTATCAAAGTACCCATTGAAGATCTTTTCAATTTCCTTAATGATCATTTGCAAAATTATGACTTGCCGGTTTGGTACAGGTATAATGATGATGTGATTTGCTTGGGCCTAATTCCAAAGATGTTAATGTTTTTCTTACCAGACTCAATTGTCTCATCCCTTCAATTAAATTTACCCACGAGTTGGAAAATAATAGAACCCATTCCCTTTCTTGATCTTCTTATTCATAGAACTCATACAGGTTTTAAATACTCTATCTTTCGTAAGCCTACTAATTCAAATTCTTATATTCATTTTTACTCTTCTCACAACCTTAAAGTTAAACGTTCTGTTTTTTCTTCTATGTTTCTACGGGCATTACGAGGTGTGAGCCCGGAATATATGGATTTGGAATTTTCCAATATCTTTGAAATTGGCCATAAACTTTGTTACCCTTACCCGTTTCTTCAAAACTGTCTTTCTTCTGCTAAAAAGACACTTTATCAAACTGTCCCTACTCTCCCTTTTAATAGGATTAACATTTTAGTTCTACCTTTTTCTCTTTCTTTTAGTGATCTTCCCCGTCTTTTGAATAACTTTAACATTTCTGTTGCTTTTAAATATGAGACGACCATTAAGAATTTATTAGTACGTAATAATTGTAATAGTTTGGGGGGGGGGGTTATTCAGTTGAGTGTTCTGGATGCCTAAGTAAATATTATGGACAAACAGCTAAACAACTTTCTGTTTGCATAAATCAACATAAATATAATGTCCGAAGAGGGGAAGATAACAGTGCTTTCTTTGTCCATATGTCAGATAAGGACCATCTAATTAACTGGAACTCGGCAAAATTTATTTATCGTTCCAATGACCCTATAAAAAGGAATATCATTGAATGTGCTTTTATAAGCCAGTGTGATAATTTTAACCTTTCCCCTGGCTTATATAAAAATAGATGCTATAATTAACAGATTAATACTTAAAGAAATTAGTTCTGTCTTTCGTTCTTAGTTTTTTATATACAATCTTTAGTTATGTGGTCCCAATTTTATTTTTTTTTAATTGTCACTGCTCTGTTATGTACATTGTATTTTCCCCACTTTTCGCTCCTTGTGTCTTATAATCTCCCTCGTTAGGCTATCTCCATTTCTTTTAATCTGTTACCCTTTCGTCTTCTCAGTTTGACCTTACTATCTGCTTCTTGTAATTCTTAATGTGAATCTTTACCTTCCCCCTTCCGTCTTCCTCATTGGTGATTTCTTGTTTTTGAGGCAGTCTTTCATACTTTTCTTTCGTATATATACCTCTAATATAATATTATTTCTTGTAGTTATCCTTGATAAGGAACTTAATAAAGTTAGAAAGTACTTGGAAACACCATTTCATTTTTTTCCTGTGGGACATTGCATTCATTTGCTACCCTCACGTGATACTTTGTGAGTTTTTCATTCCATATATATATATATATATATATATATATATATATATATATATATATATATATATATATAACTCACAAGGTGGCACGTGAAGAAAGCAATAATATGAAAATTAACCCACAGGAAAATGAAAAGATGAATCCAAGCACTTTCGAACTATATTTGCAAGTTCATTTTCAAGGAATAGCATGAAAATGGAGAAGGCAATCTTATATAGGGTACAAAGATAGGAAGGGAACGCACATCACATAGTACAAACCAATGGAAAAACACAATAACAAGACAGAGAAATACTAATAAAAAGATCATTAAGCAAATAATAACGGACATATGCGTCCCAAAAAAGATATACACACAACAACGCCGTGTATATGAATGGAAATAGTGGGTGAAAAAACAAAACTATTTCTATTCATATACACGGCGTTGTTGTGTGTATATCTTTTTGGGGACGCATATGTCCGTTATTATTTGCTTAATGATCTTTTTATTAGTATTTCTCTGTCTTGTAATTGTGTTTTTCCATTGGTTTGTACTATGTGATGTGCGTTTCCTTCCTATCTTTGTACCCTATATAAGATTGCCTTCTCCATTTTCATGCTATTCCTTGAAAATGAACTTGCAAATATAGTTCGAAAGTGCTTGGATTCATCTTTTCATTTTCCTGTGGGTTAATTTTCATATATATATATATATATATATATATATATATATATATATATATATATATATATATATATATATATATATATATATATATATATATATATATATATATATATATATATATATATATATATATATATATATATATATATATATATATATATATATATATATATATATATATATATATATATATATATATATATATATATATATATAGAATTTTTTGGTTCTCTGCGTAGCGTAGTGTACTAACGGCATACTTTTAACTGCGATCAAAGTGGTGCTCGCTGCCTCAGTGTGCCGGGTTCGAATCGCTTCCCTACACGGATTTTTTCGAAAAAAGTTAATAGCAACTATTGTACATTAAATATATGAAATAAAAGAGGAACTATTATTTAGGCGACAAATATATTTATTTAAGATTTAGGAACATGATTTAATATAAGAATACGTTTTATTTTAAATAATTTCCTTTGAGGAATGTAAGCATTTCGAAATGTATGTCAGAGAGAAGAGCACGCTTTGGTCGTAGAATATCTTTTCCTAACGAAAAGAGTCTCTCCAATGCCACACTTGAAGGAATTGCCGCATTGTGTTTCATGAAATAAACGGACTCGATGGAAACATGGCTGGGTGAATAACTACACTTTTAAACCGGTTCGCTACTGGTTGTTGTAGCCATTCTTTTACTTCATTTGACGCGTCTTTCTTCCTGGCGGCACGTCCTTCACTCTTTAACAGAGAGCGAAAGAAATCATCCTAAGCTTCATTTGTTTCTCTTTTCTGCACTGCTGCTCTCTGAGACTATAATATCACCTTAGTGTTTTATTTCATCCGACATATATTTAGTAATGTAAGCTACTTTCTCGGTATTATTGAGGCAATTTAGCTTGGGGATAAGAAGCAGATGCCAAGAGGCACTCATCATCTTCCAGCATCATACCAAATCTGTTGTGGATTGTATTTTTAACAACAGTAGCAAGAGAGCCACACACACACAGGTTTTTTGCCTTAACACCAATAAGTAGATTAAAGCAAAATGTTATTGTTGGAAGCAAAATTCCCATGCACGCTTTATTCTCCTCTTGCAACACATCCAAGGCCCTAGCGACAGGATTCATCACCATTCCATATTCTTTAAGATAGCTAACTTCGATAGATGCAAAGCTTGGGATGCCTTCAGAGCACTTTCCTTAGATCCAAGAATCTTGTTAAGGCGGCACAGAGCTTCATATAAAGAGTTCCATCTTGTAGCTCTTGGGATTATGAATGGTCCATCTAATTCGTCCTTGATGACATCTGCTGCTTGGGGGCCCCTGGCCTGTTTGTTCCACAAAGCTTGGGCTTTTCTGAAATCCGAGCGCGAGATTTTTTTTGTAATCTTTATTACCGTTGTGATCCATAACTTTAGCAGCGTCTGTGATTGCAACAAGGTTTAAATCATGTGCAGCACAACGAAGATGCTTTGTCAAGGCGTAGTAGTCGCCGAACTCTGAAGATTGCATACCTGAAATAAAAACAAGGGTCAATGACTATAACTCTTTTACTAGTTTATATTTATTTATTATACCCAGCCTTCTCCCGCAAAAGTAGGGTGGCTTGGAGACTAGAAGCATCACGATCCGTTCGCTCTCATACACACCTAGCCCCTCTCTCAGAGCGGTGTACTCTTGAGAGAGAGGCTCGCATTCGCTCTCGTTCAACCCTTACTGCCTCACAGGAGATCCCCATATTGCGGCATGGTCTCCGTTTTATTTACTCAAAGAAATCCTGATTAATTATATAAAGTTATTCGTGTATAAGTTATAACTTCACTTAACAGTAACTTAACAAGTTTAAGTATAGTTATCACTTATCAGCTAATACCTTGGTCAAGTATTCTTGTGACGTCTTTAATTGTTGTTTCGCTTTCGTCAGCATCATCTTTCTCTTCACTGTCACTGTGCATTGTAGGCCTTGCAGTAGCCTGTGACTGACTGCGCTTCCCGTCAGACTTTGACCCGCCAAATAAGCGGCAAGAGTGCAAGAGCGATGCTTAGAATGCAAGGTATTATTTTTTTGACTGACAACTACATTTATTTTTATACGAATAAAATGTAATATTACTAATGTGCATTAAAATTCAATTCTGATTTTGTTATGACAGTGATCAAGAAATGTGCCTCTTACAATAATTCATGAGTCGTTAATATTTTAGCATTTAATTACAATATTATATTGATTAAACTTACTAGAAAGCTCTAGCAAAGTTACTTCTATTGTCTGTGGTAGTTACCCAAGTCTTATCCTGTATGCCAAATTGAATGTGGATGTCCTCAATTTCTTTGGCAAGCCCATTAAATGTGTATTTTCCTTTCAACCAACGGCAAGCTATGGCCCCTTTTTTTCTTATGATAGTAAAATCACCAGTTTGTGGGTTGAAATGAAGTGGTCACCAGTTATTGGGTAAAGTTTATGGGGGTGACCAATTTATAGTGAAGGTGAATTAAGTGAATGATCTCCACTGATGAATTATCTGACTCCAAAGATGAATTGTTCCCAATGTTCCTATTTTGGCTGAGCTTACCGAAAGTTTAGGGTAATCGAGGTAAAGAAGGACGTTGCAAAAATATATATTTTATTCTAATATTGACCTATAACGGGGCAAGCAGCACGCCACGAAGCTACTTTGCAGGCGACTAGCAGTGCATATATGTATACTCAACGCTAAGTATCAAATTCTGGAGCGACAAGACTTGGTGAATTTAAAAGAGGTTCCGTAAACGCTAATACGGGTATGACAATACTTAATGACAATTATAATGCTTAATTTTTAACTCTCGATTCCTCTCATTGCTCGCCTATATATAGTTTCATTTATGGGGGGGGGGGGGGTCCTAGACTCTACTCCTGGACAAATCTGTCATCGGGGATCATTGGCTCCACCCCCTAAGGGTGGAGTTTTGAACGGCTGTGTATCATGATTTGCTTACATCCTCCAGCTAATCTAGCTATTTTATGACCCGATTTTACAGAACTGTTATAATTTCCTTTGGCTGGACTTTGTGTTTACTCAGGTGTTCCGTAGACTTCTGTCTTCTGATAATTTTATCCCGAGACTAAAGTTGTTTGCTTATTCGTTTCCTCTTGTTGACTTAGGTATCTTGACCTTTTATCCCTTTTCTCGCGTTCACTTTTTTTGTATTTCCCGCGCGTTAGGATTTAATGAGGACACCGCGCGTCCAATTAGGGAGTTTCTTGCTGGGCCTATTGAATCCTGCAATTTGGTGACAATAGCCTACATATTACATAAACCGATCCCTACAGTACTCCCCCGCCAGTAATGGAGTTGATGAGAAAATAGCGTATAACATTACAAATGGAGATATATGTGAAATACTTGTTTTTGGCACACTTAATATATGACAGCGTTTACAACATACGCACAAGGCATTGACACTTACATAAGTGCATGCCTGTACTAAACGGGCCTATTTATGCTATGTTCTGCCATATAATACAGCGAACTTTAACTTTATAATACAATAAGAGTAAAATCTAATACATTTATATACAATTTATCCACAATTTTGTCCTATCTTTCTTTAGGTTTCTACATAATATAATTAGGACACTTAACAAACACATACTAAGGCATGTAATAAAGCTATAGAGGCAGCGAGGTTTGTATATATTTATGCTTCTTCCTCTTCCATTAAATGTCTCGCTGCAATTGTGCATACACCAGGATTAGTAATACATGAACGACGAATTCCCGGCAAACGGCTTGTCGTTGTTTATAGAGACATTACAGGGCTTTATAGAGTTCTCATGACGCTCATATGTGAGTGTTCAACAAGGAGCCTATACTGCCTTGCAACGCATATTTCTTACAGCTTACATGGACGAAAACTATACAATATTACTTTTCAGAGATATATAACATTACTATTTTACATCATTATTTATATGAATATATTGTGTACATATAATTATTCACGCAATGACTTATTTTTATTCAAGAACACCGCTATATCTTTCATTTTAGATTATTCGTATACGCGTACTAATTATAAGCCTTTACAGAATTCCCATGACACTCATCTGTGAAGCTTCATACTGAATCTATTTCGCCATGCAATGGACGCTATAAGGCTTGCGCGTGCGTACCAGAATACTTTACTTTTAGCTATACTGAACTTAAGCATACTGAGTTAACCTTTAAATTATTGCATAGATGGACTATGTAAACTAGCAGAAGTTAACTTTATGTTAATAATTAACCGACTTTGTACATTATTAAATTGCTCGGAATGATATCTGTGAGGGAACCCCACGTGGAATCTCTAGAGCAGACGGAACTTCCACGCGCTGCAAAAGGCCCGGTTAGGCCTAAATTGGTAGGCCTAACCCCCTCCCCCCCCATCCTTCCACAAGGGGTAGCCTCAAACCGAGTCCCCAACGATTCACCTTTACGCGGACTAGAATAGCCTCTGCAAGAAGATTCGAGGCCATTCGAGAGTAGAGCTGTTTCCCGCTATCCCCCCTCGGGGAGAGCCTCGAACATAAATAGAGTTCGACTCCCATGAGGAGACACAGAGTTGAGAAGTCTCGCCCAGACCCCAGAAGATTCCCCATGGTTTCAAGTCAAGTGCTAGCAACAAAGCAAAGTGACAGCTGGACTATTTTGTGTATTTGGAATTAGCCCCAGCCAGGAGGTAATTCCACTGAACGATTGCCCCCGAGTGATTTTCCAGACTTCTCACATCAACTCCTGTCGAAGTCCTCCTCATTTCGGGTAGCCGAAATGCTCTACCTTAGACCGGAAGTTACCCCCCCCCCCTCTATTTTTGGAGAACCGTCATCACTTCAAGTTCCGAGCGGCCTCACCTCACGTGCAGAAGACATCCGTAAGCCAACCCCTCTCCCCACCTTTAGTAACTCAATTGAGTTATTCCCCCCCCCCCATTTGAATAGTCTCCTCTTGTAATACCTTAAGTTCTAACTTTATAGTCTCATTTATAACTACAATTCCCCCTTTCATTTACTGATGTGATTTTGCCCGTTAATTCTCTAAGGTAATTTTACCCATCAATTCTCTCATTATTTTTGTGTAAATAAAATTATATTTTTATACATGCCTCTTTAAATAACCTTGAGCTTTGCCATTGTCCATAATTTACCTGACCTCGTTACACTCTCTCGCTACTCAGCCCGTATAAACTCGTGGTTTTCCGTCCCTTTTGTCGGTTCGCTTACAAATTATTGGTCCCTCCCTCATAGATATAATATGGTATTGATATAATGTAATGTCATACCACGACAATATCCTTCTCACACCACCGGACCTTATAAAAAAATACTGAATTTGGGCAGTTGAATTGATCATCACTGGAACACAACACTCTCTACCCTTGTTATTAATAAGTTTACAAATACTGTACCCGAACGTATGGCGTGAGTTTCGTCTGGCATCATCTCGTTCCAGTGTTGATTGCAGTGGTTCAGCGTGCAGAAATGCGTCCTTCCACCATTCTTACTGCAGCTCCTTCGAAAGGGTAGGCTAACGATGATGGAGATAGCCAGGTCCTCCAATTCTTGGGCTTAGAGTGGGCTTGGGGTCGGTGTCCTTATTGGTGACTCCCGTATCTCTTCGTCCTGCTTGGCGTTGGTCCGCTGTAATGGCCGCCGGAAGACGATCGACGGTCTCAGAAGGAAGTGAGGCGAATACGTGGAAAAATTAGTCTCCTCTTTTTTAATAGTGGAGATGCGAAATTGGGCCTCTACAATTTTGAACAAACCTGGGACTGCTGTTTCATTAAAGATGGGCGGGTTGATGTCGACAGCGTTCATGAACTGCCCTAAACATTGTCTTGTCTAACGATGGCTTTTTTTCGACCATTTCTTTTATACCTTCACTATCCGGTCGAAACGAAGGGTTACCAGTTTGAAGAACTAAAGTTTATGGGGGTGACCAACTCACTAGACCCAGAAAGAAACTCCAAAAAATGGACGCGCGGTGGCCTCATTAAATCCTGTAATTTGGTGCCAGTAGCCCACCTATTACATAAACCGATCCCTACAGGTCGATTTAATGAACAGTTACACCAAGATATGATCTAGAAAAATGATTGTATATAATTAATAATAGCTAACGAAACGAAATAAACATAAACAAAATTATATAAGTTTATTTACGATATTTATGATAGTAAAGGGTTAAACTAATTAATAATATTTAGACAAATTAAATATTTAAACTGGAATTTTTTATACATAGACTTCTTAAAAAGCGTAAAAATATTGACTGTATTGCTATATTGGCGGACAAATTATGAATATAATTATTTGCTTAATCAAACTTACTTGTTCTAACAAAACCGAGGATCAGTTGTTGCGGCAACATACAAAGGTAACTCCAGGTTGTCCTTCAAAGAGGCGACTCCACACTTAAATTTCTCCTCAATTTTTCTGGTCAATGTACGCCGACTCATGGAGAACTTTCTGGCTGAAGCACATTGCATCAGCTTCAAAAAGAAATTGCTCTCAACGATTCTGAGGGACAAGACATCGTCGACGAAGAAATTAATAAGTCTGTCTTCTAGACTTTCGTTGGAAAAGTAACGGCCACCAAATGCACCTTGAGCCATTGCCGGCGGCATCTTCAGCTGTTTATCTTGTTTTTTTTTTGTGAGTGCCACCATCAGCATCATCACGTTCACCCGACAAATCTCTTTTCTTCCTGACATGCTCCTTGCTTCCTCCATTCACGCACTTGTTGAACCCCGTCAAACTCTGTGGAGGAAGCATACGTTTTATATAACAAAATTAAATAAATATTATATATATAGCTATATTATATTTTATAAATATGTTTTATAATTTTACTCAAATATAAAAAACATAACTATATATATATATGTATATATATATATATATATATATATATATATATATATATATATATATATATATATATATATATATATATATATAATATATATATATATATATATATATATATATATATATATATATATATATATATATATATATATTATATATATAATATACTTGAATTATTATTTAATTTATATTCATTATCAAATAATATTATCAACCACACAGTAATTATCACATAATCACAGATAGAATCACATCGCGCGATCTGTCACAATTCTTGCGGAATTAGCGAAAACAGTAAAACAAACACCAAATAGGTCGTTTGTTTCCCCAGGCAGCGGACCTGTGGATCACACAAAGTTTCAATACATAAAACTATAAATGGCTCAACATGACAAAACATACACAGAAAGCTGCACTGCGCTATTTGTCGTACTTTACGCGTCGTAAGCGAAACAATTTGTAAAAAATAGAATTCCACTTAAAACTTTTAGTAGAATGGTAAGAATGAAGAACCTTAATCAGGAAACAACCTAAAACTAATGAACATTTTTGCTTAAAAACCTAGTATGGTAAAAAAAAAAAAAATTCTGCCCTGCGGGTATATAATTTTTAACAAACCACGTTTATCAGCCAAATTGGTTGGCAAGGCTATGCCATTTCCCAGCTACGGCAAATTCCCACTTTCCGAAAGTTACCATAATGTATAAAAGAGACAGAATAATTAATCTAACCATAGACCTGCAACAACATGTATCAACTTATAACGAGTTTGAAAGTTCAAACCGGAATGGAATTAAATAAGTTTTTTTTTTAGACGGATAACTATGATTAGTAAAGTACGTTTTCAATTTTAGAAATTCATGATACATATAGTCGTAAGTTGAGGGGAGATGGTAAACACGGCATAATAAGGTTTTTAATGCTGAAATTTTGTGTTTAAAGTCACACAAACTGAAAAAGTTTAATTCCCAACACAGTGAACGTAGGTTTTCGGAAAACTGTTTTAACAATGAAATCTTGCGCCTTACGAATAATAATATGTAATATTTGGATGAATTGTAGTTAAGTATTGGAAGAATGCTTTAGCTTGAGGCTTATTTTGAAATACTGCAAATCAGTCATCAACAAAACCTCTATAAAACAGAGGAGTCAACAATAAATGTCCGATCACACACAGGATCGCAGAATCAATATATACTCGTATTTAATGTTTAAAACCAACTCTTAATTCATATAATTCGTCAGTTCCTCTTCATGTTCCGGAAAAACCAAAACCTAGCAAACCATAATCAATATTATTGTTAAAATGTTCGCCAGTTGAAATATTTCACCGCTTAGTGTTAAGGTGTGTTCTTCACTATAGTTACCTAAACCTTTGTATATCATATAAATTTGTAGTATTATTTACATATTTAAGGTGTTCAATTATCGCATACAGTGAATTAAGCATTTACCCTAATTTCTATAGTTATTACAATCCATTCCTGTAGGTGATCTAAAGCTATATTTCTCATTCTTGTTAAATTGCTAATGAATTGTCATATATTCCTAGGAACCAAAAGATAAGCGCACAAGCTCGAAACGTTGTCATTTGAATAAATGGATTTAGAAAAATGCTTGGATCATTTTTCCGTCATTGGCTTGATCGTCTTCGTCTTTTTTTTCGTTTGTCTTCAAGAACTCTCGGGCTTGAGATTTCGCAATCTTCTCCTCAATATATTCATGAGAGAGATTCTGGCATCGACATTTAAGTGCGCCACTGGCCCGAGAGCTATACCGAGCTCTCTCTAATCTTGAGATTTTTCCCACAAGGAAGGAAATTTGGGGTCTCCTTCTATCTTTGAACGAATTCTACGCTCATAACGCCGCTGAAATCCGAATCTAAGGGGGTTTCAAGGGAAGCGGGCGTCTGAGAATCCTTCTTTGCCTGGGCTCTCGTGATAACGGGCTGAGCCATCGGGTTAGATGCGACTTTGGGGCACTGGTCTACCAAAATGGAGCAGAATTTGATAGGGGCTGACAGGACTTCAGCCCACCCTGAGAAGTATTGACACTCCAGGTAACAGTTTACAATGGGAAAGCAGTTTGCGCGTCCCAGGTAGTCATGGACAACCGCAAACCTTTTTTGGTCAGGGGCCACAGTGTGAAATAGTTCAATAGATACCACGATACAGGTACACCCGGTATAGCAGATGCGGGTGGAGAATTAGGCCTCCCGAATACTTCCCACCAACTTGTTTCATTTACATTTAAAAATCGAGCGGCCTTATTGAAAGACCTTATATATATATACATATATATATATATATATATATATATATATATATATATATATATATATATATATATATATATATATAAATTTTCAACAAGGGTTGGTAACCCTGACTTAAATTGGGAAATTGGTACATCCGCTCTCTTAAGCTTCTTAAAATTAAGCCATGCGGTTTAATTCGCTTTGCTGTCCCGCATCGATGAAACAAAGAGGAGAGAGCTGGTGGAAGGAAAGAATGAACTAGCAACAGTTAGTGTCGTGGTTCTGTCGATAAACTTGCGGTGACGAGAATCGACGAGAATGTCGTGCGCAGAAAGAAAATCTAGGCCTAAAATTGGAATGTCGACGTCGGCTATGATGAACGTCCATTGGAAAAGACGACGTATCCCGAGAGAGAACTCGAGGATACGCCTCCCATAAGTCCTTATGTCCGATAAATTGGCAGCTTTAAGGACAAGATCTGAAGAAGTGCAAGCTTTCTTGACTGAAGAGGCTGGAATGACAATGCATTGAGCGCCAGTGTCAACCAGGAAGGAGAAACCAGAGAGTTGGTCGTGAACACTAAAAGGAGGATCGGCCTGAAGAGATGAGGTTGCAGAGGTGACAGACCCACGTATCACTTGCACATTCAGTTTAAAGTTCCCTGTGCTGAAGGTGAAAGTTAGGCAATGGAACCCGTCGAGTTTTGTAAGATAGGAGGTGGTGAGGTAAGGTTAGGTTGAGATTGAGGTGCAAGTTGAGCATTTTGCTGGTAGTTGCATGGGGCAGAGCATTTTTCTGCTCTGGAGCCAAATTTGAGGTGATACCAATAAAAGCCTGAAGGCTGAAAGATAGCAGTATGAGCAGCACGACCAGAATAAGGGTTAAAGTTGTGGGTATGAATTGATGCATAGTAAAAGCTGCAAGGCTGAACACAGCGGACAGCGTTGCTCCCATAATTAGAATGGTACCAGCAGCTACCTTGAGAGTTTTCAGGATTGGGGGAATTAGGCCTAGGTTGAAATATAACTGCTGTGACTCACCTCTTGTGCTGCTGTTTTCTCGTTGGTGTTGCCTTTTTCGGGAGGAGGAATGACGTATGGCTCCTCCGTCCTGCTCACGATTGTGCTCTCGGTGAAGACCTGTTCGCACCTTTAGGGCACGAATATCCATCTCTATCCTCTCCAGAACGGATAAAAGACCCGAAGCTTGTTAAGATGCATCCTGAGGGAGTCCTGGCCGGTTGTAAGGAGTCTCGGCCGGTGACCTAACCTGTGAAATGAATACATGTGAGTGGTGTTTAACATTGGAGTTGTATGATATGCATCGCCCCCTCTTTATATTGCTAAAAGTCCCGGTGCCTGCATTTCCCCAGCTGACGAATGGATTGTTATACAAGGCGTCAGCCGTTTCTGCCATCTTCTCCACGTTCGCTGGAGAGGACATTAGTATAAAGGGCTTAATTTGGTCCGGTATCCCACCCATGGATATCTCTGTTATGAGTGTCTCGAGTTGTGCTCCCTTGGCATGTGCCAGGCCTTGATATGGTCCAGAAAGTGCGTGGAGCTACTGTCCCCCATATCTTGCGTATTAAGAAGGATACGCAGGTCCTCAATTTGTGACATCCCAAGTTCCTCCATGAACACCCTCTTAAACCTTCCCCAAGAACCAGAAAAACACCCATCAAGCAGAATACTCTTAAAAGTTGAAAAAATACTTAGGGGTAATCTCTGGGCTACGATGATTGTCCTTTGCTCCTCAGGAACCACCTGGTGTAGGAGGATGAGCTCCACCATTTCCCACCAGCCAATGGGATTTTGTGGGTCGAATGGCGGAAGCTGAACCGAAGAGGGGGTGGGGAAGGGGGCGTTGTTGGGTGGTAGGCGAATGAGTGAGGATGTTTGCGTGCGCGCCGAACGTGGATGAATACGTCGTTGTTGTTGCGGGGGCGGATTCTTGGGTCGTTGTTACTGTGCCCGAAGTTGGGGCGTAGCTTGGGGCTCCGTTATAATCCATTTACAAAAAAAAATAAAAATGTGTGTGTGTGTTTATGCACAAATTCAATTCACGCGCTTAAACGTAAAAATTAAAAAATAATATATTGAAAATTGGTCACTCTTTGTATTTATCACAGTATAATATAATTAATTTTACGAAATTGCTGAAGGATCACTTAAGGATGTTAAGGTCATCTAAGAATTGAAAACGAGCACGTGTCGAGTCACTCGTGAACAGTATTCCTTGGAGATTCCACCAGGAAGAGATGACCTTCTTGTCAAACCAATTCCATTGTGGAACGGATGCCGGTTGTTCACCTCGCGGAACCCATATCCTCTCCCGATCGCGATTAACCAAGTACACCCACTTCTCCTCTGATGTGAAAATTTGTTTCCATTGGGTTATTGAGAAATTTGCCGCAAATCACTACCCTACGGGCTGCTTGTGCTTCGGTGAGGTCATATGGATCCAATCGAAGCTTCATGTAAACAAAATCAATTTGATGCAATCGGTTCAGCACAGTATGGTGAGATGACACTCCAACAACTTTCGCAGATCACGGTTGCTTGCTGAAAGTTCAACATTCAATGCTGCCACTAATTTTTCACTGTCAAGGGTTGATGGTCGGCCGGAACGTGGTTGATCGTCAAGTGTAAGATCCTCATAGCTGAAACTTCTGTACAGCCTCGAGAATTTCGCCTGACTGACTGTGTCTTTTCCACAATCGCAAATTTCTTTCATAGCAACTCTTGTAGAAAGTGTTCACTTGTGACACTATCGAATCAAAACTCTTATTCCACTTTCTTCTAAACTCATTCATATTCATGTCAGTTGGGGCTTATACAAAGAGAAATAAACTGCGTAGGAGCAACAAACACCAGCGGCGTACGGAGGATGGTAGTCGAATAAGTAAGGCTAACCTAATGTTGGTGTTGCTCCATAATTTTATTTTGTTTTCAAGACTTTCTGGCAAATCAAGTATTAAAATGGGGGTAGTATGAAATGACGATAGTGCCTACATTCCTAAGATTTTAGAGCCATTTAATCAACAAAACCTATAAAAGAAATGTTAATCAGCTCATCAAATTACATAGGAATACCCATTTTGGGTACCATTATGATGAAATTAAGTTTATCGATACGTTGCTACTTTCTCTAAAGTTTAGAACTCTTAATACCGTCTTCAAAATGCCTTCCTTCCTCATCCTCCTTGGTTCAACCGCCAGCGACTCACTGACGCATGCGCGACTTCGGCGAATTAGCATAAAATCATTTTTGAACAATCACAAGACAGATAGACCTAAACCAACAATGCACGTTATACGGGCGCTTGGGTTCAAATTAATTATATTCGATCTCATTTGTTCAATATGGCCTGTGAAAAAGAGTGCCATCTCAATCTCGAACGTTTATTTAACAAAGTTTGGTGAAATCGCGAGTTTTACAGGGGCATTTTTAGTTCCTTAGGGTTTTTAAAAGACAGAAATAACTGTCCTAAGTGTGATAGTATTTTAAAACTAAAAGAAATAAGGCACATTTGGGAGCGACAAAGGTGTTTACTGTGGCAAGCTTTCATTTTCCAATATTTTGAAAGAACGAAGTAAGCTATGGTATTGCTTCCTTCACAGACAATGTATAACTGAATCTACTATGATAAGAAGAGAGAACCTACGCCAAACAACACGCACACGCGTAATTCAAAATTTAAAGTTGCCAACGGTGACAAATTACCCATCGTAATATATATATATATATATATATATATATATATATATATATATATATATATATATATATATATATATATATATATATATATATATATATATATATCAGGCAATGGCTTCGCTACTAAGATTAAAATTTTAAATCTAAAAAAAAAGCAGCCATGGTAAATTTTTTTAACTTCACCATTTGTAATTCCTTGGGTTCTAAAAAATTCACGAAAGTTCGGTACTTATATTTATTTCTGAACTTCACCATTTTGTTTTTTGATAAAAAATAATTATTAGAAATAACTTTTATAAAAAACATAAGTCATAACCAAACTAAGATAAAATTATTATTCAAATACTCAAAAAAACCCTTCTTAAATTATAGAGTTATTGATGATATATATATATATATATATATATATATATATATATATATATATATATATATATATATATATATATATATATATATATATATATATATATATATATATATATATATATATATATATATATATATATATATATATATATATATATATATATATATATATATATATTTATATATATATATATATATATATATATATATATATATATATATATATATCACCTGGTATTTAAGATAAGGCAATGTTAGCATTACTCATGATAGTTGATAATATATAAAGGTAGTGATAGTATTCTATTTTGAATTCAATACTAGTAATCCAAGAACAAATACTTATAAATTAAGGAAGACTGAACATATCAGAACTGTCACAAGAGCCAATGCATTTAGTATTCGTGTTGTCAATCCCTGGAATGATCTCCCAGAGTATGTTGTCAGTGCTCCATCAATACCCCGCGATTCGTACTATGGATTGTTATATGGGGGGCTACCTCCCCTCATAACCACGCTCGCCCTCAGGAACAAGTAATAAAACAAGTTAATCACACAGTTGGGTGAAACATGTTGGAAGGTGGAAGAAATATTATAGGAATGCGAGCGGGAAAGCTCACTGGGTATAGATCTTCAGAATTACCATCACTGGAACCAAAGTAACTAGTCATATGAATGATACTAGGAATGTCTTAATTTAGTGATATGTGAGCAAAGTAGAGGTTGTTAGGTGATTATTGCGCCAATACACTAGATAGCTCAGGTCACAATAAACCCCCAAACCTATATTTTTGTTATCAAGGGAATGAAAATTGCTACGCGAAGTCTGAATACAAGCAGACGAAATTTCGTTAGGCCTAAATCAGCGACGTCGTGGGAATACGTGAATTAAGAACAAAAAGTTACGAAAAATATATATTATGGAATGAACAGTTATGATTAAATAATGAAATTATACAGTTTATGATTGGATTGAATTTTACGCGGGTGAATTAACCTTGCATGAGTTAACGAGAATTAGAGTACACATATGATGATTGATAATTAGATTGACAAATATTAATTAGATTATAGTAGAATGTTAAATGAGTAAATATTATAAATTTATGATAAATATTTATATGGATTGATAAATAGATTATATGAACAAATAGATTATATAGTTAAATGGATTTGGTCAATATTAAATAGATGGGGTAAATATTAATTAGATTGGGTAAATAGCTTACAAATTGGATTCTCGTTAAATGGTATGCTAAATAGATTATATTGGATAAATAGATTACAATTTGGTAAATGTTAAATGGTGGTAAGGTGGTAATTATTAAATGGGTAAATAGATTGATAATTTATAAATGGTAATTGGTAATTTGCTTGGTAATTATTAAATAGATTAGTGACGTGATAAATAGATTATACGAGGGGCGGTCAATAAGTTTTGCAATTCGGATATAAGGAAATGAGATATGAGGAAAAGTGTTTTATTATTTTTCACTATAACTACCCTCGACTTCAATGCACTTGCGCCACTTGTCTCTGAGGCTTCGAATTCCCGACAACCAGAAATCTCCCGACTGCCGTTCAATCCACTCCTGGACGGCGAGCTGGACATCTTCATTGTCCACAAACCGGCGTCCACGCAGTGCAGCCTTGAGCTGGCGGAATAAAAAGTAGTCGCTAGAGGCCACATCTGGAGTGCATGGAGGGATGGTTGAGCTCCTCGAATCCGCACTCGCGCAGGGCAGCTTGTGCAACTCTGGCCTTGTGGACTTTGACGACGTTGAAGTCGATCATGGGGCGTGAGGTTTCTAGGGACCCAACGGGCAGATACATTGCTCATGGCCAAATTGTCGTGGATGATGTTGATAACACTTCCATGTGATATTCCAAGTTCTCGCTCGATTTCTTCGACCTTCACCCTTCGATTTTCGAGGATCATCCTCTCCACACGGGCCACATTGTCCTCGTTGGTCACGTCTGACGGGCGTCCTGGACGGGAGTCATCTTCAAGGGACTCACGAACATGGCGGGACTCCCTATTCCAGCGAGCAATAGTTGCATAGGAAGGGGCAGTGTCGGTGTACACTGCAACCATGCGTTCATGGATCTCTTTTGCATTCTTGTCTTCCTTGGTCAAAAATTTGATCACTGCGTAGTGCTCAATCTTCTCCATTGTTGAAAAATTTGTGTCTGACGATCTGCGATCAGCGACTGTTTCTTAAATAGACGAGGCAGGAGCGTGCGGCTGCAGGTCCTGCCTCGTCATAACTTGTCCTAACACGTCAACGACATGGACGGTGACATGGTTGCCAAGATTTCCAAATTTGCCGACGATACCAAGCTTGGTATGAACGTTGCAAAGGATGGAAATACTGCCCGCCTGCAGGAAGATCTTTGGAAGATTGGGGAGTGGTCGGACACGTGGCAAATGCCTTCCAACGTGAACAAATGCAAAGTAATGCATATCGGCCACAGAAATCCCAAATCTCATTATATCCTTAAGTGCACTGCTCTTGAATCGAGTGACACTGAGAAGGACTTGGGTGTTGCTATCACTAGCGACCTCAAGTTCTCGAAACAGTGCATCGAGGCAGAGAAGAAAGCCCAAAGGATGTTAGGCTACATAAAGCGCCAGTTTGGATACCGTAACAGGGAGATAGTACTTTGTCTGTACAACTCCCTGGTTCGGCCGCACCTGGAGTATGCCGTACAATTTTGGAGTCCTTCGTTTCGAAAGGACATCGCAAGGTTGGAACGCGTACAAGCTAGGGCAACCAAACTGATTCCCTCTATCCGACATAAAAGTTATGAGGATAGACTAAGGGAATTAGATCTGTTCTCGTTGGAAACCCGTAGACTGCGTGGTCAGCTCATCGAAGTTTTCAAAATACTTCGAGGGTTCGACAATGTTGACTACCGGGATATTTTCACACTCAGTGAGAACAGAACGCGCAATCACGGCTTCAAACTTGAACTGAAGCGTTACAACCGCCATCTGTGTGGAAATTTTTTCACTTACAGTATCAGCGGTATGTGGAACGCACTTCCAGTGGAAGTTGTCAACAGTGAATCTGTTGATCAGTTCAAGTCAAGACTAGACAAAGTCTTGAAAAGTGGCCGTTTAGGGACGCAAAACAATTGAGCAGCCATGTGCCCGCTCGATTGCTAGTCCAAAGGTACCCTCTTTGAATGGACCGTAAGGTCTCCTAGGGTACCTTCTTTCCTTGTAACTCCTTGTAACTCTGTTTTACCCTACCGATTCTCAAAACTTATTGACTGCCCCTCGTATGTAAAAATAGATTATATGGTAGATTATAACGGAGTTGGAAGGGTCTATAAATGAGAGGAGAATCACTCATTAAAACGAGATTCAAATTATTACAGATCTGATTCCGATGACCGAGCAAAGTGAATGAATCTCATGTTTGATTTTAAAACGCATTGGATATCGGGCGTACCAATCACACGATTTAAGTTATGGTTACCAACTCTTCTTGAAACTATATATATATATATATATACTGTTATGATTAAATATTTCCACTTTTAGGGGTATAGACCGCTACAATAATACCCCACCGAGGGAAAAGCTCGCATAACACAAGGTGTTTACAAAAAAAAATCTTAGTCAATATAGCGGCGAGGCCTCCTTACAACGCGTCCAGAAAGGGTTATGGTGAAAATTGGCTGACTCTGATTGCGGGTTAGGTGGCGTTTAGAAGGGCCACTCGAATGAACTATAGAACTACATAAATAAGAACCAGCAAAGACCCTAAGGTCCGCTCAAGGCCAGTCCGCTTACACATTCTAACGTTAGTGTATCATGCACTTTTTTTCATGCTGTTTTTTGTTATATATATAATTTTTTTTAACTATTTCAACTCTACGGTACACACTTATCTACATGTGTACCCTTGACATGCAGGTTTAGCTATACCTCAAATTCACTAACACGCTTTTTCGAACCAGGGGTGGTGACGTTGAAAAGACAGTACTCTCTTCTCCCGCAGGCGTCGCCTGCTAGTGATGAAAGTAATATACTTATAGGACAGACAGAAAAAGAAAAGGGGCATTCACATTCACTCCATGCATGGAGGCGTCGCTGGCATCTTTCTATTCATAATTTCATTTTAATCCTTAACTCCTTATAATATATGACGTTTTAATCTGTGCTCCTACTACGTTATATTTACACTATTGAAGTACTCATCAAGTCGGTTTTGGAACATATTAACTGACGTGCTTTCAACTACACGGTTGGGAAGGCCATTCCACGTTTGCGGGATTTTAAACGTGAAGTAATTTTGGGCTATAGTAGAGTTAAATCGCTTGTGTTGGCCCTTTCGTCCAGCTCGAACAATAGTATGTAATCAATATTAGTAAAGCCTTTTAAGATTTTGAATAATTCTATCAATTGTCCACGTAATCGTCTACTTTCAAGTGATAGTAGGTTTAATGAGCGTAGTCTATCTTCGTGCGGTTTGTTTCGGATTTCAGGAATTAGTTTCGTAGCCCGACGTTGCACTCTTTCTAACTGCGCTATATCCTTATTTGGGGTGGGAAACCGAAATTGGACCGCGTATTCGATGTGGGCGCACGAGCGATTTGTATAGTGGCATGATTATATCTTTCGATTTGAAAGTTAAATTCCGAGCAATATATCCTAGCATTCGTTTTGCTTTTTTGCAAGTTTCTGCGCATTGCTTTGATACTTTAAGGTCCTCCGAGATTAAAATCCTCAGGTGTTTTTCTAAGTTAACGGATTCGAGAATTTGGTCTTTCATATGGTGTTCTACTTTTAAGTTCTGACATCCTAAATGCATGACCTTGCATTTACCTATGTTGAAGCCCATTTGCCATTTATCCGTCCATTCCACAATTTTATTAAGGTCCCTTTGCATTTGCTCTACATCGGGTCTCGCAAGGGCACGGCTTCCTAGCTTTGTGTCATCTGCAAATTTAGAGATCCTACTAAACACTCCATTATCCAAGTCATTAATGTGCACAATAAATAATAATGGGCCCAGGACTGACCCCTGTGGTACCCCGCTGGTGACTGGGGCCCAGTCTGAACACGCCCCATTTACAACAACCCGCTGTGAACGATTTGATAGCCAGTTTCTAATCCATTTAAGTATGTTACCCCTCACTCCAATTGCTCTAATTTTCATCAATAGCCTTTCGTGCGGGACTATATTAAAGGCCTTTATAAAGTCAAGGTAAATTATATCCGCCGCTTTAGTTTCATCATAGATGCAAATCATGTTATGAAAGAATTCGAGTAAATTGGTTAGGCACGAGCACCCCGTCTAAATCCATGATGGGAGTCTGCAATTAAATTATTTGTTTCACAATGGCTCACCAACCTATCTCTAATTATCGATTCTAAGAGTTTTCCAATTACAGAAGTTAGACTGATGGGACGGAAATTAGTAGGCTCAGGTTTATCTTCTTTTTTGAATATCGGCGTAACATTAGCACGCTTGAACTTTATTGGAACTAGGCCTTCCTCTATTGATCGATTGAAAATCGTGCAGAGCGGTCTTGCTAATTCATTTTTTAGTTCTTTAAGATGTGTTGGGTACACCCCATCGGGCCCGGGTGACTTCGACTTTTTCGTTTTATTAATATATGAGAGAATCTTCCCTTCCTTTATATTTATATTGGATAGGGTATTTTGCCTTTCAAAATTTATGTCCTCGCCTAGTGTTTCTAATTGCGTCACGTCTTCAATAGTAAAAATGCTCGAGAAGTGCTCATTTAATATTTCAGCAAATTGTTCTGGGACGTCCGTCATAACACCATCTTTACCCTTTATGGGCTTTCTACTGTAAACGTAACTGTAAACCCGTTTCGGTTCGTGTTTCGAATTTATAGCAAGGTCTTTTGCATATTTCAACTTAGATTCTCTAATGGCCCGCTTTACCAGCCTTCGAGCGTCTACGTATTTTTCCCGATTTGTTTTCGTTTCGTTTTTTTGCAAACTTTGATAGTCTTTATTATGCTCCCGAATTAAGTTAATTATGAAGGGCTAACCCACGGTGCTCTCTTTGACTTTCCATTATTTCGACGAACGTTTGAGACATTCATTAGTGTAAATTGACCTTGACTGCATTCTCAGAGTCGCTCTTAATCTTGGAATTATCTCAATTACCACAACTCTATTTGGCTTCGCTTTGGCCGCTATAATTAACTCCCTTGCTCGATGAACAATCTCGGTAGTCGAGCTGTCAAAACGGTGTACGTTCTTTCCGCCCGCGAGTGTGAGGATAGCTCGATCTTCACATGGCTCGTTCAGTCTTTTAATTTCACTAACCACGTGGTTTATTCTGTACTCCGGTAGGCAGATTTTCTTTCGCTTAGCTGGATTTCTTGCTTCGAATTCAGAATCCTGGTTCTTTATTAAAGAGTCACCGATTAGAATACTCTCTGTTTTCCCCTCGATTGGAGTTAATAAAGCAAATTTATTAGAGCACGTAACTTCAAAACGGTGAGATGCTCTCGTTGGTCTAGCCCCATTTCTAACCGGCCTAAATTGAGGTTCGGGCTGTCTATACGAGTTTAAGATACGCGCTTGTTCATTTATAATAAATTGTGGGTCACTATTCTCTATACGGCTCGATCAGCGGCTCTGAGGGCGATTTTCGCTTCTCCGAGGCTTATCAAAAGATGCTCGCACGCCGCTGGCCAGTTCGTCAACCTTACGGTTCATTGCTTCTACTTCTCTCCCGACAGAGTTAACCTCTGATCTAACTTCACGAATCGCGTTGGTCAGTTTTTGCTCGAATGCCTCATTTAGCAGACAAAATCGACATAGTCTAACGTTATTAGTGTTTGAGAGAGCGTATATTTCCTTATTAAATGAAGCCCGGCAGCGTTCACAATAAAATTTCACGACAGGCATTTTAAAACACTAAGATTGTATAAAATGAATTGAAATTTATGGAGCTAATGGAATATAACCGACACGGAATGTAGTTTCTATCTCTTTAATTTTACGACACGAAGGTTTGGGCACAGACAAAGTAAAAATTTTTTTTTAGGAGCACAGAGATAACACGTCTTAGCAGGAGAAGGGCTTGACGGAGAGTGTGGGAGGTGGGAGATTGTCGCGAGTGAGGAGCGGAGCGTCGGGTGACGATTGTTCTGGACCTCTCAAAAAGGCGACAGTAGGGACCTGCGCGTTGGTCGCTTGATGTTCTCCAGCTGCTATCGAGTGGCCCTGCAACAAAAAAAGGAGGCGGCAGCAGTTGGGAAGAAGAATTGGGGGGTGTAGAGATGGTTGGCGGAGGGTTTGCGATTAAAGAGGTGGGAGGAAAAGTTGCAATCTGATTTGAAAGAGCCGAAGAAGGGTTCGGAAGTGGAGTTAGTTGGTTAAGAAGTGTGGAAGGAATAGTTGGGTGCGGAAGGTAGGCTGGGATAACCACTAGGCCTATATTAGTGGAAAAGAAAGGTAGTGGCTGTTCCAGATGAATGGCCTCTATGAAAGCGGGTTTAAGCCGATTGATGGAAACCGTATCCTGCTTGGTGCCAAGCTGCAGTACAAAGAATTTCGGCTTCCAGGAGACGACGAGAAAGGGTCCCTCATAGACAGGTTGCAAGGATGTGTGAGTGCAATTGCGACGGACAAACACATGAGAGCAAGTTGCCATCTCCTTTGGCATGGAAGGTTTCTGATTAGCAGGCACTCTTGTGGCGGTCAGCTTGACCTCAGACATCGCCCGTACTAAATTGTGTACGTATGCAGCAGGATGTATGTCGGAAGGAAGAGGACAGTCAGTGGAAGAAAAGTATTGACCTGGAAGACGAAGTTGCATACCATAGACGAATTCCGCAGCAGAGCAATTCAAATCCTCTTTTAAGGAGGCACGAATTCCAATGAGAATTAAGGGTAGCTTGTCCACCCAAGTGATGTTGGGGTCAGTGGAGCGTAAGCTCTCCTTGAGAGTCCTGTGTAAACGTTCTACCTTAGAGTTACTCTGGGGATGGTAGCTAGTGGTACGGAGACGAAAGGAACCAAGCACTGACATGAGTGCATCCCATTGGTGGGATTAAAATTGGCTACCTCGATCAGTCATGATCGTTGATGGGACACCAAAACGAGCAACCCATGCTGAGACGAAGGCTCGAGTTACAGTGGAAGCTCTGATGTCGGGGATAGGAACTGCCTCTGGCCAGGAGGTAAAAAGATCGATCATGGTGAGAAGGTAAGTGCAACCACGCGAAAAGGGCAGAGGACCAACCAGATCAATGTGAACGGCGTCAAAACGTGCCGATGGAAGTGGAAAAGCAGCCAGAGGGGACTTTGTGTGACGTTGAACTTTTGCACGTTGACAAGGGAGATATGCGCGGGTCCATTTGGCCACGTCGAAATTCATACCTGGCCACACATAACGTTGTGTGATGAGCTTGTGAGTTGCTCAAATGCCAGGATGAGAGAGACCGTGAGTCTGGTCAAAAATGTGCCAGCGGTAAGCAAGAGGAATGAGAGGACGAGGACAGTCAGGCATTAAATAGTCAACCAGGATACACCTGGAGGGACTGTCCGGCAAGTCGATCTCGCATATAATGGTAATACTAGGATCAAAGTGACCGATGAAAAGGAAATTCGACATTTAATTTAAGTATCTGAAGGAAGCGGACCTGTGACGATTAAAACTGATAATTTAAACTACTAATGTCTAATACTTTGTAAAATAAGTTGGAGTTGGGATACAAACAAGACAAAGTCCTATTCTCCCCCTAATATCAAATTTGTAATATATAAGAGTTTATGGAGTGCGAGACTACTCTACTACAAAGTTTTCTCTTGGTGTACCTTAGCCAGGAATATAGCCTTTTTTTCACTCACAAATTGTCATGAACAGGTATTACCTTATAATTATAAAAATGGCTATATAAAGTGTACAATTTTCACATGCATTTCCCATTAATTATAGATCGAGAATGTGTCTAAAAAAGATGATTTCTGCGACTATATTAGTTTTAAAAACATGCAATATTGCCCAAAGTTAAACTAAGAAAATAATAAAAACAACCCTTTAAATATATTGCGCCATCGAAACAAGGCACTACTGCTTCAAACAACTATTTCCCTATCGTTTTGATAAGAATAACTACTTACTTTTGGTGATTCTGCCTGATAGTTGCTCAGCTAAGGTGTGCCTGCATTCCGTCCTGATTGCCCCACTTCCTCTGCTTCTCCGATCATTTGCGGGATGGATTTGTGATATGTGCTCGGGTAGCCTTGTATTGTGGACAATCGGGTAGTGTCCCGAGGCACCGGTCGAGTTTCCTCTTGAAGGAGTCTGTTGTTACTCCAGTGATATCTCTCAGGCTTTGTGGTATACTGTTGAAAAGTCGAACCCCGCAGAAAGTGAATCAGTTGTGCACCAGAGTTTTGACTCTTTGGGTGTTGCTTTCTATACTTTTCACATAGCAGAGTCTCCCTCTTCGTGGATGGTGGTTTTCCTGTATCCCTACATTTGGTACTTTTCACTTCAAGATCTTCCAGGGGTATATAATTGAGTAAACTTACCAGCCCCACCAGAGCTGGTTAAACAGCATCCAACGGTCGTCTCGTTAATGGAGCAGGCAGCCTTCTCAGACTTATTCGAAGTTCCGGACATTCAAATAATTTGCCAATTTTTGATTTGAATGAATTTATTGACCTTGCATAGACTGTTTGATCATCTAAATTGTTCCATTCATCAATAACTCTGACTAAAGGAGAACTTTCTGATATTCAATCTTGATCTATCCTTAAAGATTTTCAGGCCATGACCTCTAGTTCTTCTATCATCACTTATTGTAAAAAAAACTTCCCTTCTTTCCTTCATAATCATGCATTATCTTAAAAATCTCTATTAAATCACTTCTATGTCGTCTCATTTCTAATGTCATGAGATTACAACTTCTTAATCTATTTTCATATGATTCATTTCTTAAATCAGTAATCATTTTAGTAGTTCTTCTTTGCACTTTTTCTATATTATCTGTTGATTAGTAGGCCTCCACGCCTGTGAACAATATTCCAAAATAGGTCTAACTAAGCTTTTGTAAAGATTTATAATATTAAATTTTGACTTGACAAGAAAAAGGGCATACCAGAGATTACAAAGTCAGAGTAGTTTAGATAATTTAAACCATCATAGGTCAACCAGAAATGAACTAAATAAGATTATTAAGAAGACCAAAAGGATAGTAGAAATTAATTTAGCTAAAAATAATAATAAAGATCCTAAAAAATTCTTAAGCTATTATAGAATCAATAATAAATCTAACATTAATAAAATAGGGCCTATTAAATATGAAGGGGTTTTGAAAGAATCTGATGAGGAAATAGTAGAGGTCCTTAATGATTATTATTTTGCTTCAGTATTCACAGAAGAGAAACCAGTTAGATTAATTGATGATAATTCTAGGTCAAGGGAAGTAGTGATAAATTCTATTAATATAGATAGAGAAGAAATTAAGGTAAATATGTAGATTATCGGCGCGAACGATGGGACGTACTATTTTGTCCGTGTTCCAAAATGTTTCACGTTTTTGGAGTACATTTAAGTTGACAGCTTGTGTGGGGGTAAACACAATGGGGAGACTACACTACGATGATCCTGAGTTTCATTAAATTGGGGGTGGGGTGTGGGGGGCACAGCCCCCCAGTATATAATCCTAATTGTTTATAGAATAATAATTCAAAAAGGATTCAAATGCGCATGAATATTCCGACACAAGTGAACGATAATATTCACACAAATTTTTTTTCCGTCCGGGCCGCTAATCTACATATTTACCGAAATTAAAGGGCTTATAATGCAGTTAAATACTAGTAAGGCATCTGGCCCTGACAACATTCATTCTAGGATACTCAAAGAAGGTGTAGAAAGTAATGCAGTAGCTCTTGAGAAGATATTTATTAGATCACTAGAGTCTGGAGAAATATCAAATGATTGGAAATTGGCAAATGTAGTGCCAATTTTTAAAAAGGGAAGCAAAGAGGACCCAAATAACTTTAGACCAGTAAGCTTAACTTCTATAGTCTGTAAAATTCTTGAGAAGATGGTTAAGAAAGGAATTTCTGACCTTCTAGAGAGTAGCAGGTTAATTAATGATGCTCAGCATGGTTTTAGAAAAGGTAGATCGTGTTTAACTAATTTACTGGATTTTATGGATTATGTAACTAAAGAATTAGATAGGGGTGAGAAAGTTGATGTGATCTACTTAGATTTCAGCAAAGCTTTTGATAAGGTTCCACATAGAAGACTAGTTCATAAATTAAAGCTGCATGGGATATGTGGGAATGTTTTAAATTGGATAACTGAATGGCTGAAAAGTAGGAAACAGAGAGTTGTACTGAATGGAGTGAGGTCAGAATGGAGGAATGTTATTAGTGGTGTACCTCAGGGATCAGTTTTAGGCCCTTTATTATTTATAATCTATGTAAATGATCTTGGGCAAGGTGTAAATAGCAAAGTGTCAATTTTTGCTGATGACACTAAATTGGCAGCTGTAGTCAAAGAGGTTGAGGGTAGCTTTAAAGGGCAGGGTGACTTAAATAAGTTGTTAGCTTGGGCTCAGAAGTGGCAGATGACTTTTAACCTTAATAAATGCAGTTATTAACATGGGGAGAGATAATAGAGAATTTAGCTATGAGATGGATGGGTATTGGCTTAATTCAGTTGAAGATGAGAAGGACTTAGGAATAGTAGTAGATAGGTCACTGAAATTTTCAAAGCAGTGTATTGAGACAAAAAATAGAGCAAATAGGGTGCTAGGTTACATTAAAAGAAATGTTAGCTACAAGAGTAAGGAGGTCATCCTTAAACTATACAACTCTTATGTCACGCCACATTTAGAGTACTGTATACAGGCATGGTCACCACATTTTAGATATGATATAAACCTATTAGAGTCAGTACAAAGGAGGGCAACAAAAATAATACCATCCCTGAAGCACCTTGAATATGAAGATAGACTGAGGGTATTAAATATGTTTTCATTTGAAAGAAGGTGTGTGAGGGGAGATATGATTGAGCTTTTTAAAATCTTTTCTGGGATGGATAAATTGGATTTCAGCAAGTTGTAGAACTAGAGGCCACCACTTAGATTAAAAAACAGAGGTGCAGACTGGATGTTAGAAAATATTTTTTCACTAACAGAGTGGTGGATTATTGGAATAGTTTGCCACCTGAGACTGTAGACAGCCCAAACTTTTCAAGCGCATATTGGATGATTATATGGGAATGGAGGGTTAATTTCTTACTTTTTGGTATGTGGATATGTTTCTTGACTCATTCCTGTGGATGCAGTTTCTTTTTATTGTATATTTTGGGGGACTTTGATTTTGTTTTTAACATAACATAACGTAATATAATTTCATGGATGACAAAAGCCACAAGGGCCTATCAAAGGTCATCCGCATCCGTCAAAACCCACCCACAAAAAGCACCATCACCAGGGGAAGACAAAATCAAAGTCCCCCACAATATAATATAACAGATGACAAAAGCCACAAGGGCTCATCATAGGTCATCCAAGTCAAACGGCCTCTTTTTTAAGGCACCCAAACTCCCAGGAAAACTACATCCAGAGGATTGCATCCAGAAACAAGGGTATCACCAATCAAGGCTTGTCAAGAACTAAATCATGCAGCTATAGATATATACAAACAATATTAATATATACAAAACTTAGGAACCATCACAACCTTCCCTTCCCATAAACTCATCCAACCTACTCTTAAATACATTTAGATTTGGACTACCTACTACCCTCTGCAGCAATTTGTTCCAGAAGTCTACCACTCTATTGGTGAAAAAATATTTTCTTAAATCCAACTTACACCCTTGCTTTTTAATTTTCAAGTGGTGACCTCTAGTCCGATTTCCATCATCTAACTCAAAAAACTTGCTAACATCCAATTTATCTATCCCGGAAAATTTTTTAAAGAGCTCAATCATATCCCCTCTCACACACCTCTTTTCGAATGAGAACATATTTAATACCCTCAGTCTATCTTCATATTCAAGGTGCCTCAGGGAAGGAATAATCTTTGTTGCCCTCCGTTGCACTGACTCAAGAAGGTTAATATCGTGTCTAAAATGTGGGTACCATGCCTGTATACAGTACTCTAGATGTGGCCTAACATAAGAGTTATAGAGTTTAAGAATAACCGCCTTACTTTTGTAACTGACATTTCTCTTAATAAAACCCAGCACTCTATTTTCCCTATTTCTTGCTTCAATACACTGCTTAGGAAACCTTAATGACTTATCTATTACTACTCCTAGATCTTTCTCATCCTCTACTGAGCTCAGCCAATGCCCATCCATTTCATAGTTAAATTCTCTATTATCTTTTCCCATGTTAATAACTTTGCACTTATCAAGGTTGAAAGTCATTTGCCACTTATGTGCCCGGGATAACAATTTATTTAAATCCCCCTGCACTTTAAAATTATCATCAATATCTTTAACTACAGCTGCTAATTTGGTATCATCCGCAAAAATTGACACTTTATTATTAACTGCCTCCCCAAGATCGTTTATATAGATGACAAATAATAATGGACCGAGAACTGATCCCTGAGGAACCCCACTGATAACATCCCTCCACTCTGACTTTACACCATTTAGCACTACCCTTTGCTTCCTGTCTTTCAGCCACTCAGCTATGCAATTTGAAACACCCCCACATATCTCAATCCTTTTTAATTTATGAATTAGTCTCCTATGTGGTACCTTATCAAATGCCTTACTAAAATCTAAGTAAATTATATCTACATTCTCTCCCTTATCTACTTGATTTGTTACAAACTCCAGAAAGTCTAGTAAATTAGTCAAACATGATCTACCTGATCTAAACCTATGCTGAGCATCGCTGATTAACCCCTCCCTCTCTAGATGTTGGCAAATCCCTTTTTTAACTATTTTCTCAAGAATTTTACAGACTACAGGAGTTAGGTTAACTGGTCTAAAGTTATTTGGATCCTCTTTACTACCATTTTTCTAAGGAGTGGGGAGATTATATTTTGCGGTTACATGAATGGACATAATCCTCTGGATGCATTTTATGTATATTTTAGATTAGATCTGACGAACTCCTGTAAAGGGTGACAATGTTGATGACTTTTCTCTGGTAAGAAATCTTTTGTGTGTTGACTGGAACAGAAGCTGCCAAGTGTAGGCCATGAATGGTCTTTTGCAGTCTCCTTCTTTTCTTATGTTCTTCCAATCATCAGGTATTTCTCCATAATCCAGTGACCTAGTATACAACTTCTCCAGAGCTATTGAGATACTTTCTACCCCTTCTTTAAGTATCCTAGAATGAATATTATCAGGGCCGGAGGCCTTGGTAGTATCTGACTCACCTATTAGTCCTTTTATCGTCCTCCGATCCACACTAATGGTAGTAAACGCCTCTTTCCCTGAC
Organism: Ceratothoa steindachneri; assembly: GCA_963969495.1. NCBI lineage: Eukaryota > Metazoa > Arthropoda > Malacostraca > Isopoda > Cymothoidae > Ceratothoa > Ceratothoa steindachneri. Next base: position 49,060,985 of record OZ018326.1, on the reverse strand, counting down.
CCCTGAGTACTATACATAAGACTATTTAGTTTCTCCTTTGTAAATACTGATGCAAAATGACCATTTAGTACCTCAACTATTCCTCATCAGTTTCTCTCACAACCCCTTCATATTTGATAGGCCCTATTTTAACTCTGTCAGACTTGTTATTAATTTTATAGTAACTAAAGAACTTTCTAGGATCTTTGTTGCTATCCTGAGCTAATTTAATTTCTGACCCCCTTTTGTTCTTCTTTATAATCTTATTTAACTCATTCCTAGCCATTCTATAATCACTTAAATTTTGAATATTATTTTCTACCTGTAATTTTTTATATGCCCTTTTCTTCTCTGAAATTTTTCTAGCTATCTCCTGATTCCACCATAATGGTTTCCTACTTTTGTTCCTAATGGCCTTCATTGGGATACATTGTTCTTGGACTACATTTATTATATGCTTGAAAGTATCCCACATCCCATAAGCATTTTTACCTCTGAATTCTTCATCCCAGTCTACAAAATTTAGCAAGCTTTGGAGTTTTACATAATCTCCCTTATGAAAATTTGGAACTTTTTCAGCATTCTCGGTTATTTTACCCTTCTCAATTCCCAAGTTAAAACGAACTATGTGATGGTCACTATTTCCCAATGTTTCCCCAACAGTCAATTCTTGAACTAAACGATCACTGTTAGAAAGTACTAAATCTAATATATTGTACCCCCTCGTTGGCTCATTAACAAATTTATTCAAAAAATTATCCTCAAAGCATTCTATGAACCTGCCACTTGTTCTATCCCTACCTATCATATTTTCCCAGTCCACAGAGTTTAAGTTGAAGTCCCCAATAATAATTGCATCTGATTCACATCCCTTACTTATTTCCCTTATCATTAGTTCATCCATATCATCAGTCTGCCCAGGTGGCCTGTAAAAAGCTCCCAAATGCACCATTCTATTTTTACTGGACCTAATATCTATCCAAAGTGACTCAACTCCATCCTGCTTTATTGAAGTATTTAAACTTGAAACAATGTTGTTTTTTATATAGATAATTATTCCTCCACCAATCCTACCTGTCCTTTGACTAATGTACATATTATAGCCCTGTAAATCAAATTCACTTATAGTGTCACTAAATTCTATTTCATTAACCCATGATTCAGTAACACATAATATATCTATATCCTCATTGCTAATATAACTAAATAGCTCATCCTTCTTGTTTCTAAGACTACGAGCATTTGTATAGAAACAATTTAACCCCCCTATCCCTTAAGCACCTCTTGAAACCTGAATGACCTCACCTCTATCGCCTTGGAACCTATTTCTGTTATCTGCCAAGTCCATTCTACTTTCAGTACTATAATATCCTCTCATAATTCCCTGACCACTATTAGTATCTAGTTTCCCACCCGCAAAGACCTAATAACACAATCATACTCCTCCCACAACACATCTACCCCCCTCCTACTCAAATGCAGTCCATCCATCGCATACATTTCTTTCATTCCAACAAACCTATCCCACACATCCACAAACATGACACCTTCCATCTCACACATCCTCCTCACATAATCATTCAGCCCATGGTTGGACATTCCTATGGATTGTTAAATTGTATAATGTAGATGCATGATCTGACAAAATCCTATGGATGCATTATGTGGGTGGGATTTGATGGATACGGATGACCTTTGATAGGCCCTTGTGGCTTTTGTCACCCGTGAAATTATGTTATGTTATGTTAATTGTTCTTTTTATTGTCCCAGAACATAATTTGCTTTATAAACCATTTTGGCTATGTGCTCACTTGATTTTAAAGTATTATGTACTATTATACCTAAATCCTTTTCTGTAACAGCATTTTCAATATCTTCTTGTGCTAGGCTATATACAGCATTTACATTATTAAATCCTACATTTATAGTTTTACACTTTCCAACATTGAAAATCATCTGCCAATCCTCTGACCATTTATGAAGTTTTTTTTAGTCTTTCTGAAGCACTTTAATTTCCTTATCATTTGAGCTAGTCCCGAAGATCTTTATATCATCAGGAAATTTTAGAATATTTGATTTAATATTTTCGTCAATATCATTAATAAATACTAGGAATAATATCGGCCCCAATACTGAACCCTGCGGCACACCACTACTTATATTACTCCAAGTCAATTTTTGCCCTTGTATTACAACTCTTTGTCTTCTGGAAGTTAGCCATTCACCTATCCATCTCACTATTCCTTCTCCAAAACCATGACTCCTCAATTTGAGTAATAATCTCTGATGAGGCACCTTATCAAATGCTTTCGCAAAATTAAAATTCAGGTATATGATATGTACTGGGTACCCTTCCTCAACATATTTAGTTACCTTTTCAAAAAATGTAAGTAGATATGTCAAACTAGACTTTTTAAGTAAAAAACCATGTTGACTATCTCTAATTATATTCTTTTCTAATAGGTGTTTTAACATATCTTTTCTAAGTAATTTTTCAAAAACTTTGCTGACTTGGGATGTTAAACTGACTGTCTATAGGACGATATTGAATTTTTTGGTGCTTTTGGCCCTTTATAGATTGGAGTAATGTTCGCTTCCTTCCAGTCACTTGGTATTTGTCCATGCACATAACTGTGATTAAACATAATTTCCAATGGCTTTGATATCAAATGTCTAAGGTTTCTAAGGACTATATTAAAATTTTTTCATTTCCAGGTGCCTTTTCTGGATCTAAGTCTACTAAAGTTTTATGTATAGCAGTCTCGGATAAATCAACATCATTTAACATATCATTTCCATCATACATTTTTGGGGGTTGTGGTCACCTATGTGTATGAGGAAGAGCAAGGTACCAAGTACCGAGCCCTATGGTACCCCGCTTAGTACAGTGCTTGGCTCTGACAGGTAGCCTTGAACCGACACCTTCTGCAGCCTCCCAGAAAGGAAGCTGTATAGCCATCTTCCTATGGGTCCTGTGATGCCGTGTCTACTTAGTTTGTGTAGGAGAATGCCGTGGTCCAACTTGTCAAAGTCCAAATAGATGATGTCTGTATTTTTGCCTTCTTGGAGGTCTTGCAGGATGTTCTCATAGTGGAGCAGCAATTGCAAAAGGCACAAGCAACCTTGCCGGAAGCCATGCTGCCCATTGTTCAAGGCATTGTTTAACATAACATAATTTAACGGATGACAAAAGCCACAAGGGCCTATCAAAGGTCATCCGTATCCATCAAATCCCACCCATATAATGCATCCATAGGATTTTGTCAGATCATGCATCTACAATATACAATTTAACAATCCATAGGAATGTCCAACCATGCATCTACAATATATAATTTAAAGCCTCCATAGGAGTCTGTCTAAAACAAAATCAAAGTCCCCCAAAATATACAATAAAAAGAAACTGCATCCACAGGAATAAGTCAAGAAACATATCCACATACCAAAAAGTAATAAATTAACCCTCCTTTCCCATATAATCATCCAATCTGTGCTTGAAAACATTCAAGTTTGGGCTGTCTACAGTCTCAGGTGGCAAACTATTCCAATAATCCACCACTCTGTTAGTGAAAAAATATTTTCTAACATCCAGTCTGCACCTCTGTTTTTTTAATCTTTAAGTGGTGGCCTCTAGTTCTATTACTACCTTCTAACTCAAATAACTGGCTGAAATCTAATTTATCCATCCCAGAAAAGATTTTAAAAAGCTCAATCATATCTTCCCTCACACACCTTCTTTCAAATGAAAACATATTTAATACCCTCAGTCTATCTTCATATTCAAGGTGCTTCAGGGATGGTATTATTTTTGTTGCCCTCCTTTGTACTGACTGTAGCATGTTGATGTCATGTCTAAAATGTGTGACCATGCTTGTATACAGTACTCTAAATGTGGCCTAACATATGAGTTGTAGAGTTTAAGGATAACCTTTTTACTCTTGTAGCTAACATTCCTGTTAATGTATCCTAGCACCCTATTTGCTTTTATTTTTTACCTCAATACACTGCTTTGAAAACTTCAGTGACCTATCTACTACTACGCCTAAGTCCTTCTCATCTTTCAAATGAATTCAGCCAATGCCATTCCATTTCATAACTAAATTCCCTATTATCCCTTCCCATGCTAAGAACTTTGCATTTTTTAAGGTTAAAAGTCATTTGCCACTTCTGAGCCCAAGCTAATAACTTATTTAAGTCACTGCACTTTAAAGCTACCCTAAACTTCTTTGACTACAGCTGCCAATTTAGTGTCATCAGCAAAAATTGACACTTTGCTATTTACAGCCTCCCCAAGATCATTTATATAAACTATGAATAATAAAGGGCCTTGAATGGATCCCTGAGGTACACCACTGATAACGTCCCTCCAATGTTTCCTCACCCCATTCAGCACAACTATCTGTTTCCTGTCTTTCAACCATTCAGTTATCCAATTCAAAACTTTACCACATATCCCATGCATTTTTAATTTGTGAACTAGTCTCCTATGTGCAATCTTATCAAAAGCTTTGCTGCAAAAATCTAAGTAAATTACATCAACATTCTCTCCCTTATCTAATTGTTTAGTAACATAATCCATAAAATCTATTAAATTTGTTAAACATGATCTACCTCTTCTAAACCAATGCATTTTCTGACCATACTCTAGATGGTCAGAAATCCCCTTCTTAACTATCTTCTCAAGGATTTTACAAATGATAGAAGTTAAGCTTACCAGCCTAAAGTTATTTGGGTCCCCTTCACTTTCCTTTTTAAAAATTGCCACTACATTCGCTAATTTTGAATCATTAGGTATTTCTCCAAACTCTAGTGATCTAGTATATAACTTCTCAAGAGCTGCTGCATTACTATCTACACCTTCTTTGAGTAACCTAGAATGAATGTTGTCTGGGCCAGATAACTTACTAGTATTTAACTCCAATATAACCCCTTTAATTATTTCTCTGTTCACATTAACGTTATTCAACACTACTTCCCTTGGCCTAGAATTATCATCAATTAATCTATCTTGATTTTCTTGTATAAATACTGAAGAAAAATGATCATTAAGAACCTCTACTATTTCCTCATCAGATTCTTTCAAAACCCCTTCATATTTAATAAGGCCATATTTTATCACTGTTAGATTTGTTATTAATTTTATAATAGCTAAAGAATTTTCTTGGATCTTTATTATTACTTTGAGCTAAATTAATTTCTGTTGCTCTTTTGCTCTTCTTAATAATCTTATTTAGCTTATTTCTGGTTGACCTATGATGATTTAAATTCTTTTCTCAGAAATTTTACTAGCTATCTTGTGATTCCACCGTAATGGCTTCCTACATTTCTTCCTAATAGCCTTCATTGGAATATACTGCTCCTGGACTATGTTTAGTATAGTCTTAAAAGTGTCCCACATCTCATAAGTATTCTTTCCCCTGTTTCATAATTTATTGTAATCTCTATAAAAATTTGGAGTTTTTGTGGAGTTTGTTGATGTTCTACCTTTCACTATTCCCAAGTTAAAATGAACCATCTGATGATCACTATTTCCCAATGCTTCCCCAACAGTCAATTCCTGAACCAAGTGATCGTCATTTGAAAGAACCAGATCTAATATATTGGCACCCCCTTGTTGGCCTATTAACAAATTGAGTAAAAAAATTATCCTCAAAGCATTCTATAAACTTACAACTTGCTCTATTCCTTCCTATCATATTTTCCTAGTCCACAGAATTCAAATTAAAGTCGCCAAGAATAACTATCTACTTCACATCCTTTCCTTATTTCCCTGATCATTAGCTCATCAATACAGTCTGTCCGGGTGGTCTGTAAAAGGCTCCCAAGTGTATTATCCTATTTTTACTGACCCTAATATCTATCCACAGTGACTCAACTTCTTGCTTTATAGAATTATTTAAATTTGAAGAAACCAGACCTCAGACTATCATACCTCTCAGACACATCATTTACACCAGCACCTGGCGAACAAACTCCCACTCCCTTTCATTTGCGTGCACCCAACTTCCTATCTAATCTGAGAGTCACCCATCACAAGCACCTCAGTCATTCTCTTAGTCCCCCTAGGCCTAGCATTACCTAGGCCTGTAAGGGGTGTGTATAGGAGCTAGGGATGAGGGGGGATAAGTAACGTCCTAGATAAAGTAAGCATGGGGTAATTTTTTACAGCTCATAAGGTACCACTGGCTGTTATCATTTCAGAGTGAGGAAGGAGTTGGGTCTCCGAATCCACAGTACCTACGATTTGGGGACCCCGGTTGTCCTTTTCCCAGGTCCGTCGTTAGCGAGAACAAGAACACGACGATGAGAAGGATCTAGCTAGACGCCAGCGCCATCTCCCTCCCCCTCCCCACTTGGCGAGAGTACCTCCCATAATGCCCAGGGGCAACTTTACTGACTAGTTAAAAATCAATGAGCGGCCTCAATTAAGTTTTTTTGTGCTGACCGAGTGATCATTGGAGAGAGGGAGAGCACCCAATTGGTGCTTTGTGTAAAGCAAGTTCTTCCTGGTGTTATCTATTTATATTTAAAGAAATTGTACATTATATTTTTATTTATGAATATTTACTCTATTTGTGCATTTATTATACATTTGCTCTAGTTGGAAATTGTATTTATATATTCTAATAAACAAAATAACCCCCCAAAATAAATGTGTGTGTTTCCTTGAGTCTCCTGATCTAACAGGTGTCACACCGTGGAAGCCAAAAGTTCTTCAACCAGAAGTTCATGTTCGACCCCAACCACTCTTTGCACAGTCCTGGCCATGTGAGCCTTGGCACTCTAATGCTCAAAGACTTAGTCTGTTTTCTTTGTGATCTTTCTCACCCAGGGCAGGACTTTTGTGGCCAAGATGTCCCTGTAATCAGCTGAGGTGAGCCTGTAACTGGTCATGAACCACACCAACGGTATTTTCTTGTCACTTGAAGTCACAATGCCCCGCATCATCAGGGAGACTGAGTGCTTGGTTGTGGATAAGTAATGGACCTCAGAGACATCCTGGCTGAAGCTTACTACATGGGTCATTCTGCTTTTTGATGACTGGATCGATCATGAAGGTTTTTCCATCAGTAAAAATGAGAATTCGATTGTCATGTCCCTTCAAGTCATTGAGAAGGCTCTGGGCTCTGTAGCCACCCAGATAAAAAGAAAGAACATAAGAAAAGGAGTCTGCAAAAAGCTAATCAATAGCCTATATGAGGCAGCCTGTGTTCCCATCACCCAGTTCAGTCCCACCTAGCATCCTCATCTATAAATCTATTCTTAAAACTCCACAGGGAAACACTCCCTCAAATCCATGCCACAGCCTCAGAACAAACCAACCACAACCCAGAAACAAGTCAACACCTTCTTCATATCACTTCCTTTCCTCCTTACATACATCTTAGATACTTAAAACTTTGCACTTGTTCAAGTCTAACACAATAAGCCTATTTAACTATTCAATCCCTACCAACTTTCATTTTCTAACAATATCAATAAATCTCTTAAATTGTGAAACAATTGTAGGTAAAAGACCACTAGTAACTTCCTCATTCTCAAATATCTTCAATCATCCCCATATACATAATATAAAGAATTCATGTAGGACCCAAATAACTTTTAGACCTGTAAGCTTAGCATCTATAGTTTGCAAAATTCTTGAGAAGGTAGAAGTAATAGTTCGTCAACCTGTCTTTATTCAGGTGGATAAAGGATGACAGCAGGGACCAGTGTTGTAATTGGCTGTGTGTGTCATGAGAAGTGTAGGATCTACCCACCCCAGTACAGGGTTGATCATTGTGCGGCAAACAATAGATCTCTCTGTGAACTGACTTTTGTGTCTGCTCTTACCGGGATCAAAAGAAGTAGTTTAATAAATGATGCTCAGCATTGGTTCAGAAGAGGTAGATCATGTTTAACAAACTTACTGGAATTTATAGATTATGTAACTAAACAATTGGATAAGTGAAAAAATGTTAATGTAATTTACTTAGATTTTAGCAAAGTTTTTGATAAGCTTCCACATCACAGAGGGTGGTACTAAATGGGGTGAGGTTACATTGGAGGGACATTATCAGTGGTCTACCTCAGAGATCATTTCTAGGGCCTTTATTTTTCCTAGTTTATATAAATGATCTTGGGGAGGATGTAATTAGCAAAGTATCAATTATTGCTGTTGACAAAATTAGCAACTATAGTAAATGAAGTTGAAGCTAACTTTAAAGTTCATTGATTTAAATAAGTTATTACATTTGGCACAAAAGTGGTAGATGAATATTAATTTTAAAAATTGTAGTTATTAACATGGGAAGGGATAATAGAGAATTTAGCTGTGAAATGGATGAACATTAGCTGAATGAAATAAAGGATGAGAACTTGAGTAGTAGAAGATAGGTGACTGAGGTTTTTTAAGCAGTATTGAGGCAAAATATAGAGTAAATAGAGTGTTGGGCTTTGGCAAGTTACCAAGCAAAGATTGACATGTCCAGAACTGAGGCCCTCTCTAGTAGAGAGGCCCAGACAAAGACCAAAGTCACAAGTGAGCCTCAATTTTCAGGCCCTCCTCATTGAGAGACTACCTGGCATTTTTGAGCCCGCTGGCTTCAAACGCTTTCAATTTATTCGCTCGTCAGATGGCAACATGTTGTCTAAAGGCCACATGCTCCATCAGAGGAGAGCATTAGTTAGTTTGGTAGAGAAATAAAGGTGACCCGTTTCTTGGATTTGTTGCCTTATGGAGAATGTGGTGGACCCTTACAAAGGAGCCATTATTATTGCCCTTCAGACACACAGGTGAGTGTATGGCCAAGTGTGCCAATTGTGGAGAGCTGCACCCTGCTTCTTCAAAGCAATGTGGTGTGTATCTCCTGGAGAAGTCTTGGCCATTCAGGCTATTTATCATCTCTGATTTCATGAGGTTAAGGACTTAGTCCTGCCGCACCCAGCACTGCCTGGGATGTCTTAGATTTCAATTTTAAAATGGCACCCTTTATACCTGGTCCCTCCAGCCCTTCGAGCATACTCATTTCTGTACACATTTGGAACCCTTCTGCAGGTTTGACCCACTCCCAGTCACTTCCCTGGTAGAGCTAGTGGCAAAAAAGTTCACACTCAGCCTCTTCCAAAACCAGGGCTCCCTTTCCCCTCATAACTGTTTCTCAAAAGGCAAAATGGTCTCATATCTCAGTCTCACAGAAGGCAACACCACTAAAGATGGTTGAGGTTATCTTCCAGGGTTCCTAGAGATGCCCCATAAAAGGATGACAGCACCAAAGGAGCTTCAGCTCTTGCATTCCCACCCAAGGCTAGACTGGGTGGCTCACAGATGGTGGACCCCTGCCTCCGAAGCCACCAAAGGTTTCAAGGGGTGGGGAGGAAAAGACTCATAGCAAGCCTAACCTCCCCTGATAAGTCCTCAATGGCTACCACCTTGAGTTCTGTGTGGTGACTTGTGTTGGGTATAAAGTGTATTTTTCAGGCATAAAGAGGTTCACACCCACCCTAATCATGTCTTAGAATTTTTGTTTGATATTATTCTAGTTTCAGCCACACTACTAATCAAAGGTTCATTGTTATATATCCATTCTTCAATCTAGAGATATTGATTGACATCACATCCAGGTAAAAGTTAATTTAACTACAATGCAGAAGGTTAGGATAAGGAGGTTGTTTAATTAAACAAGGTTAGTTTTTAGATATTTAAGTGGTTCATGCTGCCCTGTTGTATAATTTCAAGTTTTCACAAGAGTAAACAAAGCCAAAACTGCATTGACAATATAAACTGCATGTGCTAAAGTTTAGGTTGTTATTTCTTCTTGTAATATATTAGGTTATTTGTCCAATTATGTTCTCTGTGTCAGTTGAAAGCAAAAATGAGGTTGAATTCAATTTCAGCGGAATCAGGTTAAAACTGCTGCATTTCATCTTTTGACCACAAAAAAATGTACAAATTTGGACAAAGCACCTAAAATACTATAAGAAGTAATATAATGTACAGAAAAAGTGATTATGCTAAATTAAATGATTTCTGATTTTGAAAATAAAGAATAATTAGGCATGTTTCACTAAGTTTAGATACTTTTATTGCAGTTTATTTAATATTAAGTTGGTTAGATTAGGAGAAGTTTGTTAGGGCTATCTCAGTAACACTTCATTTCCAATGGAAATTAAGGTCAGATTCATTATTAGCACTTTAAACCATAAGAAAAAGAATTTTCTTTAGAGCAATTATGGTTCTAATCTTCATATTTACCCAGTAGATTAATTAATAATAATAAAAATTAAAATAGACTCAAATGAAGTGCAAGTTGGCTTTTAAACAACTATCTGGGAGCACAGAGAATGATTTCAGGCAAAGCATTCCACAACTGAACACTGGAAGGAAAAGAATTTGGATCTAGCCATATTGGAAGGTTGGGTAATTGTTAACAAGAGGTCTGTGGTTCATGGATGAAAATGTCATCAAGACAAGGAAACAGACCATAATCAAATCACTCCTCAATAACCATTGACTCTTAGTCCACCTTTTCTGCACCCTCTCCAACATCTTAGTGTCCATGAAAGCCAGTATTCCATACTACAGAGGCAGTCAAGAAATGGTTGAACCTCTGTAATAAAAATTGTCATAAAATTAGGAGACCTATACACAGTACTTTTCAATATGTAGCAAATCAAACCACAACTCTTGAAGCCACTTCTTTTATATGATGATGATAAATAGAGGAGGAGTCCAATATGCCTAGATGACAGATGATGATTATTCATTCTACAATGATCAAAAGGGTCACATGTTGGAAAATGTTTTGATTCTGTTATTCCACTGACTTTTTTATCTCAATTTTAGACAGTTCCAGATAACTCTTGATTTTGGGGGGCAGTCAGAGGAAATGCACCCTATAGTTGGCTGTCCACAAGAGTGAAAGTTGCTTGATAGTTAGGATGACACATTTTCATTTCAAAGTAGTAGCCATGATGATAAAATGGTAGAATCATTAACTGGGAAACAGTGAGCTGTATCGGTAAGTAGCCGAGAGTTCTGGTTAGTTGAATGCTGGATATGATGGGTTTACTGTATGATGCACTGAAATTAAAGAATTGCTAAGTGAAAAATTTAATTTGAATTTTAGCATTCAATATTGTATTAACTTTCTATTGGTTTTGTAACCTTATAATGTTTTTATTCTAACTCAAAGATAATTTCCTAAGGCCATATATCCTCCCCAAATAACAAATGAAACTATATCTCTATATTTTTTTTACGCAAGCTTGTAACTGTAAATATAATTGTATAAACAAGAATTCTAATTTTTTATATACATAATGGGCTAAACTCTCATCAAAATTCAATAGCTTATTAAATAGAACTAGTATTAAATTTCAGTCTGTTATTATTTGCTATATAAACTGACCAATCTAAGCTTTAATGATCCTCCTAGTCATATGCAATTCACTATTAGCTATTTTCAAAAGTCATAACAGAGGCATATTAACTACTGCATAACATTTCAAGAACAGGATGGCAGGACTTATCAAGAGTCAGATCTTGAAGCATTTATCCAAGTAAGTTGTCGTTTTCAAAGTTAAGCTTAGTCTAATCAATATCAGTCTGGTCTTGTAGTTGATGGTTCCTTGAAACCACCCACCACTAAGGTTCGCTCACTCATTCGTGAGATGCCTGGGAGACTGGAAAGAGACATGGCCACTTATATATTATATATTCTGCCAGCTAATTCAAATAACCAGGCACTATATACACATGAATATCTTACTAAATACAATTTAACAAAATATATAAATCAATGCAAAAAGAATTTACAAAAGTATAAATACAGGTACATGTACAATCCCTCTTCAAATATAACTAATAGTGGTACCCAAAATAGTCCTTCTTAATCATGGTAACAATAAATTTGCTATGATGCACAAAAGGCCTATTTCTTAAATTTGAGTCAGCTCTTGGACCTTTAATGGTCTTAATTTGCTCCAGGGCATTTTCTTGTGTATTTTGGGGTTAGTACACCTGCTTTGTCTGTGTAAAGTGCACCCCCCCCCCCCTCAGGCATAGTCTCCTCTGTCTCAAGCAGAAGAGCCCCGTAAGGGGCGCGGCGATTTGCCATCCTGGCCGCCGTGCTGACGGGATCCAGCGCCCCGTCCGGCCCCAGCTTAGCCTCTCTTCCTTGCTTCAGATAGCCTGTATTCCTATCCTACCTCGTCGCTTTTCATACAACCTCTCCCACAACTTTCTCTGGTCAGCCTCTAATTTCACAGGGTAGAAGCTGACCTTCTTCTCAGCCAATCGTCCCGGATCGGGGCTGAGGGGGGAGGGGACAATGTCCCCTAACCCCTGAGCTCCGGTCTGGGGTGGTTGGCTTTTAACAACCTGCTTCATCCCCACCCATACCTTCCTCACATCCCTTTTCCTCTCGTCTTCAAAATCTATCCGTTTTACGCCGTGTTCAAGGTGGAGCCGCCATGCCGAAGGACTGCCAGGCCACCAGGCGGGAGGGGTGGTCCCAAATGGCGGCGCCTGGCTCTGCCGGGCCTGTAAGCACCTCTTGCAGTGCGGGCTACTGCAAGAGGTGGTGAGCGATTGCGTCCCGTAAAACAAAGAGGGTCACCATGCCCAATGATGAAACAAAAAAACATCTCCCCTTAATTCCCCCTATAACAACAACGGAGCCGCCCTCGTGCAGCTCCACAGAAAAGATGGAGGTCCCCCCCCCTGTGCTTGCGCAGGGGACCCTCCATACCTCTTTAACCGGAGAGGAGGCTTACTCCTCTCCTACGCCTACGGGTGTAGGGGACTCCCCCTCACCCCCTTCTCTGGAGGTGCTTTCGGGCACCTCCCTATCTCCAGCGGCAGTCCCTCCTATGCTTTCTAAGGGGACTGCCAAGAAAGCCAGCCGGCAGCCCATTGCCGACCGCCCCTCGTACAAGCGGCTCGGTAGGGCAAACCCCCTTAGGGGGGAGAGGGAAGCCAGGCCCCTTCGATCGCTTCCCTCAAAAGACCTGCTGGCAAAAATATTAAACCTTGCCGGGGTCAAGGCCTGTGCCTCCCCACTAAAGACTTATGACGCTGCCAAGGGGACCTGCGATGTCCTGGGAGGGGATGGCCAACTGGAGGCCCCTCCTGTGATAGACATGGTCCTTGAGGAAAACCAGCCTCAGACGGTAGGGCCTTCCATGGGGGGGAATCCGGGCTTGGCGCCAAGCACCGAACCCGAATCCGCCCCTATGCAAGGTCCTCATCAAACGGCTGTGGATTCTCAGGCAGGACAAGGAGGGGAGGGATCTCCTCCGGATGAATCCCCTGCGCCCACCGGGACCTTCTCCATTTCAGAGAAGGACCTGACTGAGGCCGGTCCATCTGGCCTGGGGACTTCTACCGGCGGGGGTGAGAAGCGGGTTCATTCCCCGCCCTCCTCTCCTAAAAAGAAGAAAAAGACAAGAAAGACGAAAAAGACTCGGGGCTCCTCTCCATCCGCGGGGGCTGCGGGGACGGATGGGTCTGCTGCCACTTTGGTAGGCGACCAAGCCAAGATCGGCACATCCGGCCCCTCTACCCCCTCGTGTGCGGAGCCCCTGACTAAGACCAAGAGTGCACAGGGCGGAGCCTCGATGACATCGGGGCCCCTCATTCAGAGGTTACCTGGCGTTTTCGAGCCCGCTGGCTTCAAACGCTTCCTCGTTATTCGCTCCACTGATGGCACCATGTTGTCCAAGGGCAACATGATCCATCAGAGGAGAGGATTAGCTAGTGCAATTGATAGAGAGCCGAAGGTAACCCATTTCTCGGACGGCAGCCTTCTGGCGAATGCGGCGAATCCCGCCGAGGCGGCCAAGATAAGTGCTCTTCGCACACTTCATGGCACCCCGGTGAGTGTGACGCCGCACTCTACCATGAACTTTGTAAAAGGAGTAGTTTATGCGAGGGAACTCGTTGACTACTCCATAGAAGACATCACCCTAGAGCTGGCCGACCATGGGGCGGTCAAGGTCGAATGTGTGATGAGAAAACAGGGAGGGGCCTCGAGACCCACCCCTACACTCTTCGTCACGTTCGACTGTGACAAGCTCCCTGAGTCGGTGCGTGCCGGTTGGTACCGCTACCGCGTGAAGGCATTCGTGCCACTGCCGCGGCGGTGCTATTACTGTCACCGCTTCGGCCACACGAATCGATCATGTAGATGTGCAAAATCGGGGTCACCCGAAGTCTGTGTAAATTGCTCCAAGGTCGCACACGATAAGTCCAAATCGTGTGTGGCCAAGTGTGTCAATTGCGGAGAGCCGAACCCTGCTTCTTCGAAGCAATGTGGTGCATATCTCATTGAGAAAGAAATCCTGGCCGTTCAGGCCCAGGATCGACTCTCATTCCACGAGGCTAAGGACTTGGTCCTGGCGCGCCCGGCTCTGCCTGGGACGTCATATGCCTCAATAGTTAGAAAAGCACCCTCTGCTCCTGGCCCATCCAGGCCAACGAGCACGGTTGTTTCCGCGCCCATTCGGAGCCCTTCTGCGGGCTCTACTACACCCGGGCGCTCCCCTGGTAGAGCTGGCGGCAAAAAGGGTTCACACCCAGCCCCGGCTAATACCAGGGCTCCCCCCTCTTCCCCCAGCGTGACCGTTTCCCGTAAGGCGAAACGGCCACGCGCCTCCACAGAGTCGTTAGACTCACAGGAGGCAACACCCCTGAAGATGGTCGCTAGGCCATCTTCCGGGGTTCCTAAAGCTGTTCCCCGAAAGGAGGACAGCAACAAAGGAGCTTCGGCCACTTCGCCCACGCCCCGAGGTGGAGCGAGTGGCTCGGAGACGGTGGTTCCTCGAAAAGAGGGCCCCCCGCCTCCCAAGCCGCAACGCCCGCCTAAGGTTTCGAGGCGGAGGGAGGAAAAGACTCGCATGGCGAGCCCAACCTCCTCCAATAAGTCCTCGAAGGCGACAGCGCCTTCAGCGCTTTGTCCGGCCAACAGCGCCCGGGGTTCTGCCCCGGGAAGCGTACGTCCATTCCCGTGAGGGTCTTCAATTCGAGGAGGGCCCCCGCGTCTCCTCCGAGCTAGGCCTGGAGGGCATATTCCTTCAATGGAATTGCCGTGGACTCCGGGCCAACTGGGAGGAGCTGCGGAGGCTCGTCTCGTCTCGTCCCGTTGCCCGTTAGCTATTTTTTTGCAGGAGACCATGCTAGGCGCGTGCCCGCTGCCTGCCCTCCCGGGGTATAAGGGTCTTGCGACCCCACCCCTGCGGGATGGCCGGGCTGGGGGATGCGCGGTTTACACCCGGCATGATGTCTCCGTTCTTCCTTTCTCTTTAGATACCTCCTTTCAGGCAGTGGCTGTGCAGCTGCACCTGGATAGGAGGTATACTATCATTTCTGCGTACATTCCACCGTCAGCTGACTTCGACGCGGGGGACTTCCGCCGCGTCGTGGCACGGTTGCCGAGGCCCTATCTCTTGCTTGGAGATCTGAACGGCAGGCATCCTCTCTGGGGAGATTACTCCATAAATCCCAGGGGACAAGTCCTTGCCGATCTGATCGAAGAGCTTGAGATGGGTGTCCTAAACGTGGATGAGTTTACGCATCACTGTCCGAGAACCGCTTCATTTTCTTGCCTTGACCTATCTTTGTGCTCTTCGGATGCACAGCCTGATTTTGATTGGGGGGTGGTCGATGACCTCCATGGTAGTGATCACTTTCCCATTCAAATATCATTTTCAGGGCAACTGCCGCCGGAGAGACCACCTCGGTGGTGCTTGGCACGGGCGCGGTGGCCTGCATTTCAGGAAATGACTGAATTCTCTATCTCAGTCGAGGAGTTTAGGTCGGTAGATGAGGCCGTTGAGTTCTTCTCCGGCAACCTCATCGCCGTAGGCCTGACTACTATTCCTAGGACGTCTGGCCGTTTTGCACGCCGACCACTCCCATGGTGGTCGGCCGAGTGTGAGACAGCCCTGAAACAGAAGCGTTATGCCTACATGCGCTATAAGCGCCGCCCGAACGATTTCACTGTCGCTGAATTTCGTCGGGCTAGGGCTAGGTTCCGGTATATTTCGAAGCACGCCCGCCGCTCTTCTTGGCGGGCATACGTGTCTTCACTTAACGGGAAGACCCCTTTAGCTGAGGTGTGGAAGCGAGTCAAAAGGATTCGGGGCAAGTTCTCGCAGGACCCCCCTCCCGTTCTCCAGGAGAATGGGACCGCAATCTCGGACCCCGCGTCCGTGGCGGAATCCTTAGCGACCGCTTTTTCCGCATTCTCTAGCCGTGATGCTGCTCCGCCAGCATTCAATGCACGCGGTGATGTCGCGGAAGGCCGCCGGCTGGACTTTACCTCCAGAGGCGGAGAACCCTTCAACGACAAGTTTACTGTGAGTGAGTTGCGTTCCGCTCTCGCTTCGTGCGCGGACACCGCCCATGGTCCGGACGATGTCCCATACGCCATGCTTCGACACCTGGGTGAGCGAGGCATGGCCTTTCTGTTAGATTTGCTCAACAGGATCTGGGTGGAAGGTCTTCTCCCAGACTCCTGGCGAATCGCTACTGTGCTCGCCTTTCGCAAGCCGGGGAGAGATCACTCTACTCCGACCGGTTTCCGCCCAATCTCTCTAACCTCTTGCGTGTGCAAGTTGATGGAGAAATTGGTAAATGTTAGATTAGCCTATTTCCTGGACAGCGGAGGCCATCTGTCTTCTGCACAGTGCGGCTTCCGTAAGTTCCACTCCACGTCGGATGCTCTGCTCCGACTGGAAAGTGCCGTCTGCGAGGCTTTCCTTCGTAGACAGCACTACGCCACGGTGTTTTTTGATCTGGAGAAGGCCTATGATACCGCATTGCGATACGGTATCATGGAGACTCTCCACACGATGGGGGCGAGGGGACGCCTCCCAATTTTTATATCTGAATTTTTGCGAGATCGTCGATTCCGCGTACGGGTGGGGGGAGCCCTCTCCGGCCCAAAGGAGCAGGAAGAGGGTGTCCCGCAGGGAAGTGTCCTCAGTGTCACACTCTTTGCCCTGAGCATCAACGGCATCACCTCGGTGCTGCCGGAAGATGTTCTCGCTACGCTCTACGTGGACGACCTTTCGATCTCTTTTGGCGCGGCCCAGATGCCAACTCTGGAGCGTCGACTCCAACAGGCATTGAACCGCGTCTCTCGCTATGCCGAAGCGCACAGGTTTCGGTTTTCTTTGGCCAAGACTAAGGTGGTGCACTTCTGCCGCCATCCACGGCTTCACCCCGACCCAGATTTGTTTCTTAATGGGGTGCGCCTGGATGTGGTTGAGTCGCACCGTTTCCTTGGTCTTGTATTCGACCGACGCCTCACCTGGGAGGCTCATATTCGCAGCCTTAGGGTCTCTTGTACCCGCGCCATGGACATTCTCCGTTCCGTGACGTTCAGCACTTGGGGCGCTGATAGGGCTACCGCCTTACTTTTTTATCGATCCTTTGTTCGCTCGAAGCTCGACTACGGATGCGAGTTTTATGCATCCGCAGCCGAGCGTTTATTGCGGAAGGTGGATTCGATCCACCACACCGGCCTTCGCCTTGCGACCGGTGCCTTCCGCACTTCCCCCATTGAGAGCCTGTTGGTCGATGCTGGGGAGATGCCACTCGCTCTGCGCCGCGTGCAGTGCATCACTCGCCTGTACGCGCGAGCCCGGCGCCTCCCTCAGTCGCCAACAGCTCTCACTGCATCCGCAGCTGATCTCGATGGTGCCTATGCCGCCGAGAGACGCCAGTCATACCCTAAGCCCTTTGGGTTTAGGGCCAGGAAACTCCTTCGAGAGGTAGATATAACTCTCGGGCCGGTGGCGCCCCTGGTTCTGCCCAGGACGCCACCCTGGAGGGTACCACATTTGGCTATTTGTCGCCACGCCTCTGCTCCCAAAGCTTGTACTGCGCCGGGAGTATTGCGTTCGACCTTTTTGGAGCACACATCGTGTCACGCTGGTACCGTGCCAGTGTATACGGATGGCTCCAAGTCCCAAGAGGGGGTCGGCTTCCACGCCGTATCCCCTCTGTTTGAAGTCTACCAGGCGCTGCGTCTGTCTTCACGGCCGAGCTGGTGGCAATACACCACTCGGTACGGGAGATTACGCGACGTGCCCGGTTCGGAGACCGGATTGTGATCTATAGCGACTCACAAAGCGCCCTGAGTGCTCTCGGGGCATTGGAATCTCCGCATCCCCTGGTTCGCGATATCCGTGACGCCACGGTTTTGGCGAGCCGGGCAGATGTCGAGATTATCTTCTGCTGGGTTCCTGGACATGTAGGAATTGCGGGGAATGAGCGCGCCGATGAGGGCGCCAAAGAGTCCGCGAGGACTCTGCGACCGGACCAGCGTTTCGCTCTTCCTCACACCGACTACATGGCAGGAATACGGGCAGCTCTTCGGACTGCTTGGCAAAGAAGATGGGAGACGGTCGAAGGGAACTTAAAGTTGCGTGCCATTGCGCCGCGACTGTTCCCATGGACCTATCCCCCAATGCCACGGCGGCTTCAGGTTGTTTTCTGTCGTCTCCGAATCGGACACACTCGTGTGACGCATCGCTATCTGATGGAGCGCTCGCCTGCGCCCTATTGCAACGACTGCGTCGTCCCTCAGACTGTTCGGCACATTCTTGTCGAATGTCCCAGTCTGGGTGATCTTCGCGCACGATACCTGTCCCAGTACCGGGATGGGCGGGGTCGCTACCGCCTGTCCCTTGTGCTTGGGACAGATTCGTGCACACTGACTTGTGGACTTGTTGACTTCTTGGGGGAGGCCGGCCTTCTCCCTATTATTTAAGCAAGGTTTGTTTGTTTTTTTTTTGCATTTGTTTTGTTTTTTGTTTGTTTTTTTTTCTTTAGTTGCACGCTCCTGCGCCGGGGGGACCTCTCCCCGACACACCAGCTTGCTTCCTTTCCCCCTTTTGGGGTGTTGTTTTTTTTTTCTCTTTAATTTCATTTTAAAGTAGCCTAGAACTAGGCCAGTTTTAATACGGCGACTAATGCCCAAGTAGGCAGTCGCCAGATGAGCTCTTATAAAAAAAAAAAAATAAAAAAATAATCAAGCAGAAGAGAAGGTGGGGGTGATCACAGCAACTTCAGTTGGTACTGATGTGGTCTCTCTCTCGAGTGGGGTCAGGGGGCTGGGGACAGTCTCAAGCCCAAATTGCACCACACACTGCTAAATTGGAGCTCTACACTTTGAGATAAGGCAGAGGGATGTAAGAAGCTGGAAAAAGGTGGAGCAAAAAATACTGCCTGCTTTCTTACTTATACCCCCCTCCTTCGCTCATATACACCTACATATATGCACATTACTCACTCAGATATACTCTTACCTTGACTTGCCTTCCAGCTCTGCTTCAAAAACGTGCATAATGGTTTATAATGGTCACTTCACTATCACATATACATATCTCATTTAATGGGCCAGAAATTGGTTCTGTGATGACTTATGACTTCCTGCACCTCTACTTTTGTCCCCTCTAGGACTATGAGCATGGTAGCTACCCTGCCCATTTGGAACACTTGGCAAGTTCTACCTTACCCAGGCACTACCCAGATAAAGCTGTTGGGAATACAAGTTTAAGCCCTACCCCAGCTAAAAGCAGGGCTTCTTCTTCCCAATTTAAGCCCCTTGCAAAAAGTGATTGTGTGCCTCCACCCAGTTTTTCCACCCACTAGAGTGAAACCCCCAGAAGGTGGTAGTAAGACCATCCCCAGTGCTCCTAAAGTCACTCTCTCGCTGCCCCTCTAATGACTGATGGAGTGGTGACCCTGTACAGGCCGAAAATCTATGCTCTAATCCCAATCGTTCTAACCCGCTTCCTACACTAATTCGGACGTGAGAAATTGAAGGAGAATGAAACGGATTTTATATACAGTCCTTTACTTAAAAAAAAAATACAATAATCTTTAAAAGAGATTTTGTTACTTATGCACACAAAAATAGATATCTAATTTTCCTATGTACACAATAAGAAATAAATTAATTCTACTTATGAATACTAGCAAAAGGATTTATACAAAAAATGCTCAATTAGACTATACAAAAGGAAAATAGGCAAAGTCAACAACCAGAAAATATCTGCCTGGGCAATCACAACAAACGATAAATGAACAACAAAAAAAAGATAAGGCCTCACATGGTACAAAGGGGGAGAAGTCCTGCCAGCCACCACTTAAGCGGGCAAAGTGCCTAGGAATTACAAAGAAAATGGCACCTCCGAGCTTGGTATAAGATAAGCAACCTTGTCACACTTGTGTGGCTGTTATAAGCCCTCCTTCTTTAAAGGCCAAACTATTTCAAACTTAACAAAGTCAGACACTTTACAAGAAAAACACGGCCTTGGAACTTTGTAAAATACTAGTGGCCTTTCTACATTAACAATAATAAATAGTTTGCTTCTCATACAAATATGGCGCCTGAGGAAAGGAAATAATTATTACAACATGACATCAATTTATATTATATATAAAAAATATTAAAAAAAACACATTTCCACTCACACACACATTCTTACAGAGGGAGGGAGAGGGTATTGGGGAAAAGGGGTGGGAGAATGGCCCTTCACACACACACATATTCACTCCACCACAACCCCTAAGCCCCCCCCCCACCAGCCAAAGGTTTTAAGGTGAGGAGGTAAAGGCTCATACAGTGAGCCAACAGCCTCCAGTAATACTACTATGGCTATATGGGTAAGTCTTCACTTTCCGGAAACCCTGAAAACTTCCTCATTATAGGTCAACAAGGCTATTTCCTTCAATGGAATGGCCATGGACTCTGGGCTAATTGAGAAGAGATGATCCTCACCAGCTCCTCCCATTCCTTTTTAGTGGTTTGTTTTCAGAACATCATTTTGGGAGTGTCCCCTGCTCACCCTTCCAGGGTGTGAGTTTTGCTACTCTACCACCATGGGATGGGGGACAAGCGGGTGGATGCTCAATTTACATCTAACATGTCTCCTTGCTCTCTTTGGCTTTAAACACCTCCTTTCGGGCATTGGCACCTCAGCTATACCTAGATAGGAGGGATACTATGTATATTCAATGTATATTCCACTATCAGCTGACCTCAATGTAGCAGATTTCCCCCCGATTCCTTTGTGAATGCTTTCTCCATTCTTTAGCTGGGATGATACTCCACCAGCATTTAAAGCTGTGGGCTTACTTAAGGTCACTGACTGGACCACATCTAGAGGCAAGGAAACGCTTCAACATTCTGTATATACTAAGTGAATGTGTTCCTCGCTTCATGCTTGGATACTGCCCCTAGTCCAGACAATATCCTGTATGCCATGCTTCAACCACTAGGTTAGTGAGGTATCACTTTTTTGTTGGTCTTGTTCAACAGGATCTGGATGGAGGGTATCCTCCCAGAGTACAGTACCCTTGAGGCATTAGAATCACTTTCCTGGTTTGCAGTATCCATGATGTTAAGGGAGGTGTGAGCCATGTGTAGGACAGAATTATCTTCTGCTGGGTTCATGGACATGTCATGTAGGAATTGCAGGAAATGAGTGCACTGATGAGGTCACCTTTGTTTGCATGGAATAGGCACCTGGATCAGCGTTTTGCCTTTCTCTATTCTGACTCTATGCATGACTCTAAGAAGATAAGTGTGTCAACAAGGAACTAAAGTTGCGTGCTATTGTTCTATTACAGGGTGTGATAGAACGGTTTGAGGGCGCTTAATTTCAACCGTTATCACATGTTGTTTAGAAACACGATGCTACCCACGTGCATCTTCGCCTTGAAGCCGGGCACGATTATCGCCGCCACCTGAGTCAATATTGAACCAAGGAGGTTTATCATCCCCCCCCCATTCGCCCCATGCGCCGATCACACCAGATTGAGTTAGGCTTATGGGCAGATAAGGTATTGTTCTCAGGCGCGGCTGTGCATTCCCTCGAAGCCCCCACTACGATCCAGTCTCACCTTGTGCACCAAGGGCCTTCTACCTCGAGATCCACCATCATTGTCCAGAAGAGGACAATATCCCTTGAGTGCCAAGGTTCGAGCCTTCAAGACGCCAAGTCCACAAGGCTTCCCCTGTTCAGAAAGAGAACAACGTTAGAACAGCCATTGTTCTTTGAGCTCCCCCCTGTTGTTCAGAAAGAGAACATTAGAACAGCCATTGTTCTTTGAGCCCGTAGACAAGAGACGGTTCTCACCCCCCCTGTTCAGAAGAGAACAACGTAGAACAGCCATTGTTCTTCAAGCCTGTTCGCCAAGAAATGGTTCTCATTCCCAAGACGCCATGTCAGGATTATTTAATTCCCCCATCCCCTTCGGCTGGAACTCGCCAGTGGACCGAAGATTTCTTCACGTCGCCTTCCTCTGCATAACACGTGTAATTACGTAAGCTGAACTTTACCTTTGAGTATTTAACCCTTTTGTCAACCCTATCCTGTGCCCCTTAATGGTTTAGCGAACCATCCCATCCCTTTAATTTTTATTTGTTTTACCTTTTTAAATCTCTTCCACATCTTAATCCTCAGATTAGCTAGATTTCCCATGACCCTTTCCATTCTCTGTTTGTCAATATTTTCTGTTTTGTGTGTTGTTGATAGTTTTTATTAATAAAACTTTATTTTATTAATGATAGCCATATTATTATCCTTGAGCTCAGTTCCACTTCTTAAGCATATTGAAGATAAATAACCTCGGTCAACCAGACACCACGCACTCTAAATATAAATGAATAATTCCCTCAACGAATAGTCATATATGGTATATCGTCGAGAGTCCATTCTACGACACAGGGTGTTTCAAAAATAGCTGGCATAACTTCAGGATTATGTTCCCTATGTCTAAATAATAAAAATAGTTCCCATGAACATAGGTCCGGAAATGCTTGGTTTCTGAGTTATAGGCTATTAAAACATACTAATCAGAATTCCTTTATTTCCCACAGGTGGCACATACACAATGTTTTTGAGTGTCTTAGAGAAACTGTTCAAAATGTGCACCCCTTGTAGTAATGTAGGCCTCACATCGATGTCTTATGGACTCACCAACACGCCCCCAAATTCCTGGCATGTTTTGTATCGTATCACACCCTGCCACAATTTTAAAAGGCCCCACAAGTAGAAATCAAAGGGATTCATATCAGGTGAGCATGGAATGTGGAGGTCCAGCTCTTCCTATCCACCGACCAGGGAAACTTCTAGCTAGGTGCTACGAGACTGAAGTGTGCGGCTGCACCATCATGCATTAAATGCAGTTGATAAGTGGAACGTCGTCCAAGAAATCAGGCATGTTTTCTTCCAGAAAGCGCTTGTATGCCTTGCCTTTTAGCCTGTTCGGTAGTACATGGGGCCCAAATAACGTATCACCAATAACACCGACCCAGCTGTTGAGTGAAAACTGCGATGATACAATTGCATGTGAATTTTCCTCTGCCCATACATACTGATTGTGGAAGTTGACTATTTCACCTTGTGTGAACTGTGCTTCATCAGTGAAGAAAATGAAGCTGGAAAAGTTTAGATTTCTAGTGCATGCTCCAAGAACTTTTGACAGAATGTAACTCTTGCAGGGTAATCTGTTGGTGACAGCGCCTCTACACATTACAGATGATATGGGTATAACTGTTGTTCTCTTAACACTCTCTAGACATTTGAAGGAGGAATAGCCACTGGCCTTGCCAACTGTCGTGGGCTGATTTTAGGAGTATGTTATAATATTCAGTATCTCCTCTTCTTCTTCAGGCATCATAGACCTTGGTCATTCTCCGTCGCCACCACCACAAGGGTTTGAAAGTCCCATATTCATACAGTTAGTGTTGGATATTCACAAATGTTTTCCTATTGGGGCGTCTTCGGTTTGGGAACCTTTCCTAGTACAGACGATGAGCTTCTACAGCATTACCATTTGTTAAACCATACATGAAGTGCATATCTGCACTCTCTTGATTTGAGTACATGTCCACTCATGATGCACCACTATCCAGTAAACTACTTGATCAAGTTCAACAGAATCCTGTGCTGAAAGACGCCACCTGTGGCAGATAAAGGAATTCTGATTAGCATGTGTTTTAATAGCCTATGATGCGGAAACCAAGCATTTCTGGACATATGTTCATGGGAACTATTTTTATTATTTAGACATAGGGAACCTAATCCCAAAGTTATGCCATTTTTGAAATGCCCCTCAAATGCCTCAATGGCTTCAGGTTGTTTTTGGTGCCACCTCAAAATTAGTTGTACTTCCCTGATGCAGCCTCATCTCATAGATCAATCATACGACAATTTATGCACAAGTAGGAGGTCATCAGATAGGCTCTTAAAAAAAAAAATCATGGATAAGTCCCCGGGACCTTAGCCTGATTACTGCTTGATCTCCCAGACTGTCCATCATATTCTTATTGAATCTCCCAATCAAGTGGAAATGACAGGATGCTCCCACCTGGATGCAATCTTTGAAGGGGACTACCCTGCATGTATTCTGTGAGAGGTTAAGTTGCAATAGAATTTCAACTTCATAGCTGTTGCATGGATTGCTAGCACAGGGGGGGGGGGTTACTATACAATTCCCCCAGCATGCAACAGCTTCTCTCAACTCTAACCTGAACCCTCAGGACAGTCTCATAAAAATATGCGGCCCACTTCTGGTAATGTTAGTGGGGCCTTTAGTGCAGGCTTTAGGATCAAATCTTTCTTGCTTAATTTACCAAGCGGTTGGAGGAAGCAGACATCATCTGCTCCTGGGTTATTATTAACAAGAAAACCTCCTCAACTATTAGGGTAATCATTTGTAAACTGTATGTATCGCTTGCTTTTTAAATATGTCATGTTTATATGCTTTAAATAACTTGTAATTTCAGATTTGCCAAAAACTTGTCATCAAATAGTATTAATGTGAGTACACTTCGTGGTGAAGGGGAACTCTACAACTTAGAATTAAATGAAAAAGTTCTTACTGACCTCCTCGAACTCCCTAATTGGATCCTTATTTCTCAAGCATCAGTAAATCGAGTTTGTTTGAAAATCCAGTGGACAAAGCTTAAGAGCACTCCAATTCATTTGGTAAGTACTCCATTATGAACTAAATTTATATGAGGCAGATTTATTGTATTGCATTTGTAATAATTTATAGCCCCTGAGGGATCTTAATTTTATTGCTGAATGGGGACGAGTTTGTGTGAGAGTTGTATGCTCTCTCTTAGTTTCTTGAACTATACATCTCCTTCAGACTCTAGATGAAGTTTGTGTTCGAATGGAAACATGTTCTGAGCTTCGGCCACACGGAATTCCAACAGAGTTGGGGTCATATAGATCTGGCTCCAAATACGGCTTTGTTGAAAAGGTCATTGATGGGATGACTGTAAGCATCAACTCTATATATGTCCGCTTCAATAGCCCATCATTTACAACCTCTTTTCATGTAAGTATATAATTAATGGCATGGATTTTTGGCACTCCTAGAATTGACATTTAAATATTGTAGTTCTCTCTTTTATCCACTTAACATGGTATGACAAAAAATAAATGGTGAACCGCCATTACTCTTAGTTATGCCACCCATCCCTTTTCAACCATGGATCAGATCTCCCAACCAGATAATGAAATTCATATAAAGATTAGAATAACAATTGCTGGCCACCTCAAGGGCACCCAGTGGTTGGTTTTCTGGAGGCAATGCCCCTGCTATGACCAAAACCTAAAGGAGTGACATACCCTCCCAACCCCAGTACCCGAAGAGAAATTGCTGCTCTCTCTAGGGTCATCTTTTGCCCCTTTTTTAAAACTTCCAATATCTTTTTTCATTCACCCTGCATCTTCTCCCATCAGGAGGTGAATGCTAAAACCTCATTGCTATTGCACTTAAAATTTTGAGAAAACCCCTCAAATCTTTAGGGTAAGCTGCAGTAGTGGCAGTGTGTTTTGCCACCCATCAGTGTGCTGAAAACCCATTTTGGCCCGAGAGTGTGCCGCTTGTTCCATGTCAGTGAAGTTCAAATATAGAGGCCCTTTCAGCAGTTTGTAGGGTGGAAGAATATGTTGTGTGTGTATATAAAGAGAGGTGGGATGAGGAGATAGCAGTGTTGTTTGTAGGTAATTGGTTATGTGTGAGTGATGTGTATGGACTGGAGCTCCCTGCACTCTTACATCGGGCTCAGCACACAGCCAATATGCAGCTAGTTCCCCATGTTTGCTGAAAATTTGTGTCCGCTCTTGTTGGGATTGAACCTGGGATGTAGGCATGAAAGTACCATGCCATTATGTACTAGGCAAGCTAGAACTTCACCCATTATTGTCACCTATCATACTGAGACAGTGTATCACCAACTGAGAAAAGTAATACAAACCTTAAACATTCATTGTCATTTGAGTATGTAGATGCTGATTGATTTTTCTCCTCTAAGCTGTCAAGAATTAACCTTTGTTCAAAATCACCCGCATGGCAATTGGCAGACCTAAGGATGACAAGATTAAAAGATTTGAATCAACAACATATCCTCATTTTTAAGGAAGTAAGTTTTTTTTCATGAATTATTAGATCATTCCAAAAATAATCTCATTTTATGTTAGAAGATTCAAAGATTATGAGTACTAAATAAATTGATAATTCACTCAGTATATATTCTCTATTTAAGTCAATAATGTTCTGTCAATGGTCTGTAATCTTCATGATTCCTGCTTTATAGAATCAAGAGGTTTGGAAGCAAATAGGTCGCTAAAGGTCAATTTTAGTGCATCTAATGATTCACACTTCATTACCAAGCAAATTTTTCAAACTTCGGAATAAGTGAGAATTTGTAGGGGCAAGATTGGGAGAATAAGGGGGTGTGTACAAGCTTTTCCCAACTAACCTCTTCATTCTTGTAACAAATGATTCTTGTGCTATGGGGGTTGCATTAGCATGATGGAAAACAACATCTTAAGTTTTTGCATTCAATCTGTCAAGTTGTTAAAGTACATTTGAACTGTGATTGATTTGGTGGCAGGATTTCAAAGTGAATAACATTCCACCCTTATCCTTTATTAGTGTAAATACCTTGTCTTGGTTAAGGTTTTGTTTATGTAGTGGAAACCCATGCCTACGGTTCTTAACATTTTTGTAAAGCATCCACTTTTCATCATCAACAAAAATGTTATTCAAAAACAGGACTAAACATTTATTGTCCAGGTTGATGAGCAATGAAAGCCTTGATCTGTTCTCAGATTGCAGTCTTTCAGGTCATGTTGAGTCCATTTGCCTAAATTAGGCACCATGCCAATTTTTTGCAAATGTCAATGTCCTGTAGATGAGGATGAATTTAGTCCTATTGCCAAATCTTCTCTGGCGAGCTGCTTTCAGTTGTTTATTTTTAAGAGAAACAAGATGGCTATAAGGATGCAAATCTTTTTAGCTGAGATCCCCTTCTCAAAATTTTTGCAATAATGTTATTCAAAACATTAATAGTAACACAGTCCTTTTATTTTGAGCTTATAAAGAAGTGTTCTTTGATAATGATCATATTTGTAATGGGTTATTCCATCAACACCAATGCTGATATTCTTGAACAGTGGTTATCGGTTGAATAAGGTGTTCTCTGCTTAGCAGCAATGCATAAAAATTAAAATGCCGCATTTAGACAGTGACACAAAGCTGAAAACCACCATGATTAAAATATCGATATTACTTTGGAACTAAACTGATAACCTTATAACCTTGATTATTAAATTTTTGTATGCAGTAGATTACTAAACTGCAGCTAGCTCAGCACTCTTGTTAGCATAGGTTTTTGTATAACTGTTTTGCTCAGTTTCTTTTGCCTTTTAAGAATAGGTGGTGGTATTGCATATCCTATTACAAATTGTAAATGCATGATTTTTTCTTCTCAGTTATCTTGGCACACGTTAAAAATTGAGTCTAGATCAACTGATTCCCAAATGACTCCCATCAGGCTTATTATTAATCAATCTTGTTGTAGAATGACTGTTAAGAAGAAACTGTCTGGTAAGCACAACCTATTTTTCTTATTCCTTAAACCCTTTGTATATTAGTAAGAGCTTGAGTAATTAATGTTGATTTTTGGTAGTTGCATTACTTCATCTCCATGGAAGCCGTTGCATCTGATATCTAGATGACCGGCTCGCTGTCCTGCCCCCAATAAATACCCTGTTTCTCATACTTGGTTGAGACTAACTTTTAACTTTTTCTCATTGCTTTCTTTGCAAGCCTCTTCTCACCTATTTTTCTAAAGCAGCTTTCATCCACTCATCCCTGGTTAGGTGCTGGGACGGTTCACCTCTTGGCTCTGGTTGTGGGCCTGGTTTTTAATATGGCTGTCTTCTCCTTTTACTGATTCCATTTTTCTTATTTTATCCTTTTATGTCTGAATCCCAGTGGTGGCCTGACCTATGCACAGTGTGTTTGGTCACTGGGCAGGAAAGGTGGTCTCAATTGGTCCCCAGTCAGTTCATCCAGTACCATATGTGCCAGCTCCTGGGGCAGGCCTTAATATTTGCCACCCAAGTTTTATAATATCTCCCAACCCAGGGATTGTGTAAATAAAACCAATGAGAGTGAAAATTCTGGTAAAGGGGATTCATTTTACCATCTCTGGGAGTGGAGCTCTTTCCATCCTTGTGGGTATGTTGTTGGTCCTCTAACATCAAGGTACTCGTACCAGTTTCAATCCCAGCATTTTTTTTTTTCAAATTTTAAGAACCCATCTGGCAATCAATCCCAGCGAGAGTAGGCACAAATGTCAATGCATTTAGGGATCTGTCCACTGATTGGTGGGCACAGTGTGCTTACCCCTGTGGGTGTAGGTAGATCTCACACAGATCTCACACAGGTCTTACACACAGACAATCATAACACCACTATTGTTCTTCTCTGTTTCAAGGTATAATACCGATGGGTACTGTATCCAGATACCCCTGATGTGGCATGGCTGGGTGCCCCCTCCAGGGTGAAAAATGTTCCTACCTGATTGCTGGTTAATGTAAAAAAAACAAACAAATACTGCCCCCCTCCCTGAGGATGAGGCTAAGGTGCCCTCAAACCTACCAGCAATTTCCATGCTGATCTTTGTTGGTTGCATCTAGTTGTAGGGATCTCATCTTCAGGACAATTAATCTCATCCATGAGTGAAAGACAGATGGCCCCACATAGTCAAGTCTAAGGGAGCTGCCCCTGAGTTCCTCTTCATTAAGCGAGAGCTAGCCCTCCCTCTGTTTTCTCAGGAGTCCCTCCCTAAGAGTAGAAGGAGAAAAAGGAGGGAGGACCTTCCATTTCTGAAGAGAGCGTGGAACCAAAATAGATCCTCTCAGAGGAACCCTCACTGCAAGACTGCAAGACCTATCTGGGACTCCTCTCAGTTTCTTGACCTCAAGATGGTCAGTTTCTTGGCGCCAGCTCCCTGGATTGTTTGTTGGTCCCCAGGTCCTGTGTGGTTCACCATAGGCTTTCTGATTCTTTGGAGACTGATATACCATAAAAAAATTATCTCCCCAGGGTCCAGCTGTCTTCTTAGGTGGTCTCAAATGGGTTCCCTCTCCTCACAAAGGTGCATTTCTCAATGCATCTCTGC
This sequence comes from Ceratothoa steindachneri, assembly GCA_963969495.1. NCBI lineage: Eukaryota > Metazoa > Arthropoda > Malacostraca > Isopoda > Cymothoidae > Ceratothoa > Ceratothoa steindachneri. Next base: position 49,031,517 of record OZ018326.1, on the reverse strand, counting down.
TCTGAGTGTAGTGGCTACCCTAACATTGGAATCAAGGATACCATTTCAGATGACAGGGTCTTCCCTAGAGTGGTGGATCATCTTTTATAGGGACCAATCCCCAAGCCGGATCCTACTCTGGGGCAAGTCCTTTCCTGGAGAACTGAATCCATCAAAGGAAAAAAAGAAAAGAAAGATGAGGCCTCTTCCCTTTCCAGGGTCAAGCAGGTCTTTCATTATTTCAGTGAAGGAGAAGGCATCTTTTAATCTCCTGACTTAAAGTATTGCCAGGTTGTCTTTTGACCTATGGCACAAGGTTGTCTTATGGACACAGGTTTCGTCAGTCTAGCTTTGGTTTGGGGATAAGGAACCAAGGATTTCTCATTTTATGGATAAGACCCTTCTCTCAATGCAGCGAATCCCAGTCATTGTCAAATTGAGTGATCTTTAGACACTCAATGGCATGCCTGTGCAGTTTACCCCACACTCAACACCCTTGGTCATAACTATAAAGCACCCTATGGAATCATTCATATAATATAATTTGACATTTGCAGTAAATGAATTCATATATATTTATTTTTAATTATTTCAATACTTAGTTGGTGGCCCTTTTGCTTTAATTATATTCGCTGCAGTGAGAAATGGACAATTGGGTGTGGCAAGAATCGTGAACAGACAGGTGTCTCCCCACTGTTACCATATCTCCACAGATCAGCTGCTCACCTTCCTTACACCAACCCCATTTCCTCACCCCACCTTACTCTCTGTCTCTGTCTTTCCACACCAACATTGAGGTAAAAGTCTAGGCGTGTTTTATTTTCTAGAGGTTTCCCCAGTAAGCCTAATCCTCTCTATCATATCTAGTCCGAAAATTCATCTGAGCTTTCTGAAATGTGTATAATGAATGAATCCACAAACATTTCAACTGCTGCTTTGTCTTACTTTGTGTCATGTTCTTGAAGTTCTTCGGCATGTTTGACAGCTTGCCTCCATTTTTCTGTCATGACAGCACTCATAGCTTCTTTAACCAGTTTTGAGGTTCATTTTGAAGTTGTTCCTTTTAGTTATGTAGGACTTGGGTCATTCCATCCGAATTCAACAAGGGACATTTAGTCACCATCACCGATTTGGATGAAAATTGGTATACAGGTTGATTTTGATGAGAGAAAAACAATGAGACACTTCCCAGCCCTCAATTTTGAATAGCTCAAAAGTTATAACTTGTCAAAGTTGAGAAAAATTGTCAAATTTCTTGATACCAGCATTGATAAAAAAAATTATTTCTCGCTTATTATAGCACATAAAACAATGAATTATGTATTTTTTTTTAAGCTTAAGGGTTGCTCTAAACATTTTTAACAACAAAATTAATTTTTGGTAAAAAAATTTGTTTGACCCTAAAGGTCAACTTTTGACCTTTAAAAAAATATATATTGGTATCAATAAATTTTTGTGTAATTTTTTTTTTAAATATATATGCCCTTAGACTACAATATAAGATAAATTTCATTCTGGGTTTTTCATTATATTAGGAGTTATGATCAATTTTGTAACCACTGGTATGGCCATTTTTTGCTATCTTCACAAATATTTTTTTTTTATATGCATCTCTGTCATATTAACAGAGTTACGTCATATTCACAGAGTTAGTTATCAATTATTAGATGCCTAAATATCATATTTGAATGCTTTTAATATATAGTCGTGTATTAGAATCATTAATTCTATAGATATGTGTTAAATCCTACCTACAAGAAAAAATGAACTTTCAGTAATTTTTTATTTAAAATTATAAATATTTTTAAAGCTACCTACCTATGTATTTAATTTATAATTTGCTATGGTCAATGGTGGCAGAGCCACTACCAACAGTTAAGATACCTGCATAACTGCTGGTATCCCCATCGCCTAAGGGGCCACTCCTGATAGCTCAGCAAAAAAGCCACAGGTCCCACCCAACCTCCCAAAGTGAATTTATTCTTTTTATAATAATTTAGGAATCAATTTTTTTCTGCATTATTTCTGTTGATTTTAATTGTTCATTTTTAGATAGTTTGTAAGTTCTTCCTGTTGCTGTTACAGGCTCAACAATGCTCAATATGTCATCTAATGGCAATACTAATACATCTGGTTTTCTTGGATATTTAAATGAATTTGATGGTCCTTCTGGTTCTAGGAATGTTATTTTAACAGTCATTTTCTCAACATTGGTATCCAATACACACCCTAAGTACCATTTGTCATCATACTTAGCAGTGACAAATCCTTTTACATCCTCCAATAATATTGCCTCTGTATAGGATATTTTCACTTTCTTGAATTCTGATGCAGATGATATTGTTTTCACTCCTAGTTCATTTTCATTAACTTGCTCAAAACTGTGTAATTTTGGGGTACCAATTATTGCAGAGGCCTGGTCAAATCTTTCTTGCAAATAATTTTTTTCTTCAATGTATTCACTATTTGGGACATATGAAAATTTGATTCCCTTAATGTGTCTTTCAGCAAAATCAAAGAGCTGTTGAGGAGTCATTATCTGATCATTATATGCTCTTTGCAGGCTAGCTTTTGCTGCTATTCTTTTTACTGTGCCCCCTACACCATCGCATGGTCCTTTTCCATGAGATGTAGCAAAGAAATGCCATTCTGCTTCCAATCCAAAATCTGATTTATGGTGACATAAATTAATAAAGTTTTTAAAATTTTTATATTGTGACGCAGCTCCATCAGAAAAATATATAATTTTTGTTATTGGGAATTTGAGTTCTTTTTTAAAAAATTCAATAAGTTTTTTTTTAAATAAATGGACTGCAACAGTGTCATGCTTCAAGCAGTTTGAAATCACAACAAAACTTATGTGTTGTGTTTCCCCAGCTTCTTTGTAGTAGGAAAGAAAGGGATGTAATGTAGCTTGGGAGTTATTCCAGTGGTACCCTTGTGCTGCATCCTGAAGAAGGAATGAGTAATTTTCAGCAAAATCGCATACTACTAAGATTTCACCATCTTTTAGTTCTTCTTTTTTAGTTGAACAAAATTGTGCCTGCTTTTTTGCTATGAAATCATGTTTTTTTAAATTGAGAAAACTTAAGGTAAAAGTGTCTATAAATTCTTGAGTTGTTCTTGAAACAAGCTCTAAAGTTGAGCGATCAGTTGAGAGCCACTGCTTGTAATTTACCTCATCAATCATATTGTCATCCAAAATTTTAGTAACATATAGTTTTAGTTCGTCTATTTTAGAAAAACATTCTGAACATTCATCAAAATAGCACTCATAAGTTGGAGGGTCACATGTAATGAATGATAGACATGTTTTGTAATCATCTAAATGCAGGTCACTGTCTTTTGTCAACTGTGGTAGCCTTGTACCAATAATCATCAGTTTAACATTTTGATGATGTGTGCAAACACACACACTGTGAGTTCCTGCTAATACACACTCGTTGGGTCTCAGCTCAGCAAATTTTGAAAAGCCAATCTTAATGTCTGGGTATTTTGTTTTAAATAAATGATAAATTTCTTTTAAATTTCCCAAAATTAAGTATTTTTGTTCATGAGTTTTCTGTCCATCTTTTCTAACACTCTTGAAATCTTTTTTCCCTGGCATAATTCTGCTTACTTCTTCATTTTTATAAAAGTCTTCTACTACTTTAATTGTTTCTGATGGAAATGTACCTTTTCTTTTGCTTGGCAATGACATTATTCCTTCTTCCATTGCTAGTTTTTTAGCTTGTCTGGCCATGTAATTAGTAACATTAAATTCAGATTTAATTTTGGATAAGCTCCAGCTTTTTGGCAAAACAGTTAAGATTTGCAGCTGCTCAGACCTTTTACTAGTAGTTTGAAATTTCTCCTTCAGTTGATTTATCATTTCTTCACCATCTTTACTTGATTCTGTTCTAGAAGACTCTGGGTCTTCATCCAAGGGTAATGGATATTTTGTTGCAGAGCCTGTTTGAAGTCAGCGGGGCTCTACCAGGCGCTGCGTCTGTCTTCACGGCCGAGCTGGTGGCAATACACCACTCGGTACGGGAGATTACGCGACGTGCCCGGTTCGGAGACCGGATTGTGATTTATAGCGACTCACAAAGCGCCCTGAGTGCTCTCGGGGCATTGGAATCTCCGCATCCCCTGGTTCGCGAAATCCGTGACGCCACGGTTTTGGCGAGCCGGGCAGATGTCGAGATTATCTTCTGCTGGGTTCCTGGACATGTAGGAATTGCGGGGAATGAGCGCGCCGATGAGGGCGCCAAAGAGTCCGCGAGGACTCTGCGACCGGACCAGCGTTTCGCTCTTCCTCACACCGACTACATGGCAGGAATACGGGCAGCTCTTCGGACTGCTTGGCAAAGAAGATGGGAGACGGTCGAGGGGAACTTAAAGTTGCGTGCCATTGCGCCGCGACTGTTCCCATGGACCTATCCCCCAATGCCGCGGCGGCTTCAGGTTGCTTTCTGTCGTCTTCGAATCGGACACACTCGTGTGACGCATCGTTACTTGGTGGAGCGCTCGCATGTGCCCTATTGCAACGACTGCGTCGTCCCCCAGACTGTTCGGCATATTCTTGTCGAATGTCCCAGTCTGGGTGATCTTCGCGCACGATACCTGTCTCGGTACCGGGATGGGCGGGGTCGCTACCGCCTGTCCCTTGTACTCGGGACGAGTGCGTGCACCATGACTGGTGGACTTATTGACTTTTTGGGGGAGGCCGGCCTTCTCCCCTTTATTTAAGGTTCCTTTTTTTGTTATTGTTTTGTTTTAGATTGCACTCTCCTGCACCGGGGTGAGGGGGACCTCCCCTTGCTGCCGGAGATTGCTTCGATTGTTAAGTTTTTCAAATTTATATTGATTGTTAAGTTTTCATATTTTAACTTTAAAGTAGCCTAATTCTAGGCTGTCGTGTTTTTCGGCGACTTATGCCCAAGTGGGTAGTTGCCAGATGGGCTCTATAAAAAAAAAAAAAAAAAAAAAATGTTGCAGAGCCTACAGTTCTGAGTTTACTTGAAATGGATTTTTGAATTTTATTCATTTTATCTGAACTATATTTTTTTACTACATCCATTTTATATTTCTTGACTGGTGACTCTCCAATAGCTATTAAGGATTTATTTAATTCAGTTAATGCTTCTTGTGATTCTTCATGTTCAGTAATTGGCTCAATTTCCATTCTTTCTTCTGAAAGGCTTGGATTCATATTTTGAGATGAAGAACTATCATCGTCAGCTATCTTTTTTCTGCAGTTATCACAGATTTTTTGGTCCTTAAAATTTTTTAATTTTGGATATTCTCTTATTAAGTCTCCTGAAATTAGTCTCAGATTTTTCTTTATTCATTTTTTGTGACCTTTGTAAGGATCACAGCAATACTTAATATTTAAAAAATGCTTTCTCTTCTCATCCATAATAATTTGTTAAAATACAAATAATTGGTAATGCAAATTATTAATTACTTTTTTATCTAAATATTAAACTTTTTGAAAAAAAAAGAAAAATTTTTAAATTAGCTTTCATAGTTTATATAGTAACACCTAATAGGTAAAATTTATAACATAAAAATAGGTAAAAATTGGCATACCAATGGTTACAAAATTGATCATAACTCCTGATATAATGAAAAACCCAGAATGAAATTTATCTTATAATGTAGTCTAAAGGCATATATATTTATAAAAAAAAAATTACACAAAAATTTATTGATTACCAATATATTTTTTTAAAGGTCAAAAGTTGACCTTTAAGGTCAAAAAAACTTTTTTATCAAAAATTAATTTTGCTGTTAAAAATGTTTAGAGCAACCCTTAAGCTTTTAAAAAAATACATAATTCATTGTTTTATGTGCTATAATAAGGAAGAAATAATTTTTTTTCAAATGCTGGCCATGTAATTAGTAACATTAAATTCAGATTTAATTTTGGATAAGCTCCAGCTTTTTGGCAAAACAGTTAAGATTTGCAGCTGCTCAGGCCTTTTTACTAGTAGTTTGAAATTTCTCCGTCAGTTGATTTATCATTTCTTCACCATCTTTACTTGATTCTGTTCTAGAAGACTCTGGGTCTTCATCCAAGGGTAATGGATATTTTGTTGCAGAGCCTACAGTTCTGAGTTTACTTGAAATGGATTTTTGAATTTTATTCATTTTATCTGAACTATATTTTTTTACTACATCCATTTTATATTTCTTGACTGGTGACTCTCCAATAGCTATTAAGGATTTATTTAATTCAGTTAATGCTTCTTGTGATTCTTCATGTTCAGTAATTGGCTCAATTTCCATTCTTTCTTCTGAAAGGCTTGGATTCATATTTTGAGATGAAGAACTATCATCATCAGCTATCTTTTTTCTGCAGTTATCACAGATTTTTTGGTCCTTAAAATTTTTTAATTTTGGATATTCTCTTATTAAGTCTCCTGAAATTAGTCTCAGATTTTTCTTTATTCATTTTTTGTGACCTTTGTAAGGATCACAGCAATACTTAATATTTAAAAAATGCTTTCTCTTCTCATCCATAATAATTTGTTAAAATACAAATAATTGGTAATGCAAATTATTAATTACTTTTTTATCTAAATATTAAACTTTTTGAAAAAAAAGAAAAATTTTTAAATTAGCTTTCATAGTTTATATAGTAACACCTAATAGGTAAAATTTATAACATAAAAATAGGTAAAAATTGGCATACCAATGGTTACAAAATTGATCATAACTCCTGATATAATGAAAAACCCAGAATGAAATTTATCTTATAATGTAGTCTAAAGGCATATATATTTATAAAAAAAAAATTACACAAAAATTTATTGATACCAATATATTTTTTTAAAGGTCAAAAGTTGACCTTTAAGGTCAAAAAAACTTTTTTATCAAAAATTAATTTTGCTGTTAAAAATGTTTAGAGCAACCCTTAAGCTTTTTAAAAAATACATAATTCATTGTTTTATGTGCTATAATAAGGAAGAAATAATTTTTTTTCAAATGCTGGCCATGTAATTAGTAACATTAAATTCAGATTTAATTTTGGATAAGCTCCAGCTTTTTGGCAAAACAGTTAAGATTTGCAGCTGCTCAGACCTTTTACTAGTAGTTTGAAATTTCTCCTTCAGTTGATTTATCATTTCTTCACCATCTTTACTTGATTCTGTTCTAGAAGACTCTGGGTCTTCATCCAAGGGTAATGGATATTTTGTTGCAGAGCCTACAGTTCTGAGTTTACTTGAAATGGATTTTTGAATTTTATTCATTTTATCTGAACTATATTTTTTTACTACATCCATTTTATATTTCTTGACTGGTGACTCTCCAATAGCTATTAAGGATTTATTTAATTCAGTTAATGCTTCTTGTGATTCTTCATGTTCAGTAATTGGCTCAATTTCCATTCTTTCTTCTGAAAGGCTTGGATTCATATTTTGAGATGAAGAACTATCATCATCAGCTATCTTTTTTCTGCAGTTATCACAGATTTTTTGGTCCTTAAAATTTTTTAATTTTGGATATTCTCTTATTAAGTCTCCTGAAATTAGTCTCAGATTTTTCTTTATTCATTTTTTGTGACCTTTGTAAGGATCACAGCAATACTTAATATTTAAAAAATGCTTTCTCTTCTCATCCATAATAATTTGTTAAAATACAAATAATTGGTAATGCAAATTATTAATTACTTTTTTATCTAAATATTAAACTTTTTGAAAAAAAAGAAAAATTTTTAAATTAGCTTTCATAGTTTATATAGTAACACCTAATAGGTAAAATTTATAACATAAAAATAGGTAAAAATTGGCATACCAATGGTTACAAAATTGATCATAACTCCTGATATAATGAAAAACCCAGAATGAAATTTATCTTATAATGTAGTCTAAAGGCATATATATTTATAAAAAAAAAATTACACAAAAATTTATTGATACCAATATATTTTTTTAAAGGTCAAAAGTTGACCTTTAAGGTCAAAAAAACTTTTTTATCAAAAATTAATTTTGCTGTTAAAAATGTTTAGAGCAACCCTTAAGCTTTTAAAAAAATACATAATTCATTGTTTTATGTGCTATAATAAGGAAGAAATAATTTTTTTTCAAATGCTGGTATCAAGAAATTTGACAATTTTTCTCAACTTTGACAGGTTATAACTTTTGAGCTATTCAAAATTGAGGGCTGGGAAGTGTCTCATTATTTTTCTCTCATCAAATTCAACCTGTATACCAATTTTCATCAAAATCGGTGATGGTGACTTAAAATTTCCCCCAAAATTGGTTGATTTCATATGGAATGACCCACTTACTTGATCCGAAATCAGCTCAATGGAGTTGTAATGGCAGTGGTACAGGGGTAACCTCACAACCCTATGGCCTGCTTCTGAAGCAATTGCATCTATCAAATACCTTTTGCTGTCCATACAGAAATTCTTTGCCAGCTCATATAGCTCTGCTTTTGACAAGTCATCACTGACTGCAACTCCCTTATGCATCAGCCAGTTCTTGATGTCTGCTTTTCTCCATGATGAGGTTGGCAATTTTTCCACTTGTGTACTATGGTACGATGCGTTATCCATCACAATGATGAGTTTAGTGGAATGTTGGGTAGCAACTGCATACAAAACCATTCTTCAAAAACTAGCATTCATCTGGTTGTGGTAATCTCCATCATTCTTTGCTTGGAATATCAGCTCAGCATTGTTGACAAAACGGTCATTTGTTCCAGCATGGAGTATAATTAATTGTCCTCCTTTTCCTGTGGGTGGCTTCACTCCTGTTGCTTCTTGAGATGATGAATCAATTCAGCAGTTCTGATTCACCCATGTTTCATCGAGATAAATAAAGGTGCAAGCTGACTGTTTAAGCTGCCGCATTTCCCGTAAAAATCTTGTCTGACCTTGGCTGTCCAGGCAATTGCTTTTGAGGGTGGCAGTACAGGTCCTCTATTAGACTTTTCTTCTAAGAAGTATCTGTTTATGTTATAAATAACTGCCTTAGCTTGGCTGTGAAGGTGGCCATATGGTGAGCTTGATGCAGGGGAACATTCCATGACGTGATTGTAGCACTTGTGCCAGCAGGTCAACGGAGGCAACCAAGTAAGGTCAATGATAGCGGCAACATCGCACTTCCCTGCTGATATGTAATGGGGAAACCTTTATGCAAAAAAATGCGCCTAGATTTTTACCTCAATGGTGGTGTGGAACAAAGGTTAAAATAATTTTGGAAATACACCAATTTTGATAGAAATAGAGAGAGAACAAAAGACAGAGACAGAGAGTAAGGTGGGGAAACGGGTTTGGAAAGGAAGGATAGCAGCTGATTTGTAGAGATATGGCAACAGTGTGGAGGGGGGGACACCTGTCTGTTCAAGAAGATACTTGCCACACCCAATCGTCCATTTCTCATTGCTGCGAGTATAGTCATAATTCTTTGTGGTGTGAATGTGCACGTAATTTTTATATTTCTGACACTATCCCTACTCTATTAGTAATTTTTCATAAAGTTCTGATTTATTTGTACCTGTCGTATTTATTTTTCCTTTTCCAAGCACTCACCACAAGGGTTCTATTGGATTTAAGTCAGCTATCTGGTGGCCACTCCATGTGATAATTTCCATTTTTACAAACCTATTCTTTGTGGGGTTTTATGTATGCCATGGGGCATTATCCTGTTGATATATAACTTCATTTCCTGGTGTTTTGAGATGCAATTTCTGGATATCATCATCATTTTTGAAGGTTCCATACATGCTTGCTGAGGATGAGAGGACGGCACTTGAAGTTCAGGTTGTGGAGGGAAAGGATGAATTCCATGGAGTTGAGAGTGACTTTGGATAAAACAAAAATGATGATTTTAAGGCCTTATTTACCTAATGGCAGCTTTCCATGCTGCTCCATTTCTGGCTGTTTCTCTATTCAAACTCATATCTCTGAGTTCCCTCTGTAAGGACTTCATTCCACTTCTTCCTCAGTCTCTCTAGCAGCTACACCTCCAATCTCCAAACTCCTAACACCCTTCACCCAATTATTATACTCCTTCCTCTCCACATGACTGAACCACCTCAGTCTGCCTTTTCTCAGTGCCACACTAATGCATTCTATCCCCAATTTATTCCTTAATTCACAGTTCGCAACTCTGTGACCACTATGCCTCAAATTCAGAGATGCTCCGGACATCCATTATTTTCAGAAGTTATGGGTTGACTTGGAAGGGCATCCGGTCATTAAAGCTTCATCTGCCGCGGAAGGCTAGCGCCCTTCTGCGGCAACTCTGAGTAAGTTCATTCCACTCTTGTTTCGTGTGCGGACACCACCCATGGTCCGGACCATGTCCGGTACGCCATGCTTCGACACCTGGGTGAGCAAGGCATGGCCTTTCTGTTAGATCTGGGTGGAGGGTCTCCTCCCAGATTCCTGGCGAATCACTACTGTGCTCACCTTTCGCAAGCCAGGGAGAGATCACTCTAATCTAGCTGGTTTCCGCCCAATCTCTCTAATCTCTTGCATGTGCACGTTGATGGAGAAATTGGTAAATGTTAGATTAGCATTTTTCCTGGACAGCGGAGGCCATCTGTCTTGTGCACAGTGCGGCTTCTGCAAGTTCCACTCCACATGGATGCTGTGGTTCGACTGGAAAAAGCCGTCTGCGAGGTCTTCCTTCGTAGACAGCACTATGCCAATGTTTTTCGATACCTCATGGTGATACAGTATCATGGAAACACTCCACACGATGGGGCGAGGGGACGCCTCCCAATGTTTATATCTGAATTTTTGCGAGATCGTCAATTCCGCGTACGGGTGAGGGTAGACCTCTCCGGCCCAAAGGAGCAGGAAGAGGGTGTCCCGGAGGGAAGTGTCCTCGGTGTCACACTCTGCCCTGAGAATCAACAGCTGCCGGAAGATGTTCTCGCTACGCTCTATGTGGATGACCTTTTCATCTCTTTTGGCGCGGTTCAGATGCCAACTCTGGAGCGTCGACTCCAACATGCATTGAACTGTGTCTCTCGCTATGCCAAAGGGCACAAGTTTCGGTTTTCCTTGGCCAAAACTAAGGTGGTGCTCTTTAGCTGCCATCCATGGCTCCACCCTGACCCAGACTTGTTTCTTAATGGGGTGCACCTGGAAGTGGTTGAATCGCACCCTTTCCTTGGTCTTGTAATTGACAGACGCCTCACCTGGGAGGCTCATATTCGCAGCCTTAGGGTTTCTTGTACCCGCACCATGGATATTCTCCGTTCTGTGACGTTTAGCGTGGGGCGCTGATAGGGCTACTGTCTTACTCTTTTATCGAATCCTTTGTTCGTTCAAAGCTTGATTACAGATGTGAGTTTTATGCATCCGCAGCTGAGCGTGTATTGTGGAAGGTGGACTCGATCACCACACCGGCCTTCGCCTGGCGACCGGTGCCTTCCGCACTTATCCATTGAGAGCCTGTTGGTCGATGCTGGGGAGATGCCACTCGCTCTACGCCGTGTCCAGTGCATTATTCGTCTGTACGCGCGAGCGCGGCGCCTCCCTCAGTCACCAACAGCTCTCACTGCATCCTCAGCTGATTTCGACGGTGCCTATGCCGCTGAGAGACGCCAGTCATACCCTAAGCCCTTTGGGTTTAGGGTCAGGCAACTCCTTCAAGAGCTAGGTATAGCTCTCGGGCCAGTGGCGCCCCTGGAGAGTACCACATTTGGCTATTTGTTGCCACGCCTCTGTTCCCAGAGTTTCTACACCGCCAGGAGTATTGTGTCCGACCTTTTTGGAGCACACCTCGTGTCATGCTGAAACCATGCCAGTATATACGGATGGCTCCAAGTCCCAAGAGGGGGTCGGCTTCCACGCCTTATCCCCTCTGTTTGAAGTCAGCGGGGCTCTGCCAGGCGCTGCGTCTGTCTTCATGGCAATACACCACTCGGTACGAGAGATTACGTGAGGTGCCCGGTTCGGAGACTGGATTGTGATCTATAGCGACTCACAAAGCGCCCTGAGTGCTCTTGGGGCATTGGAATCTCTGCATCCCCTGGTTCGCGATATCCGTGATGCTACGGTTTTGGCGACCCAGGCGGATGTCGAGATTATCTTCTGCTGGGTTCCTGGACATATAGGAATTGCAGGGAATGAGTACGCCGATGAGGGCTCCAAAGAGTCCGCGAGGACTCTGTGACCGGACCAGCGTTTCGATCTTCCTCACACTGACTACATGACAGGAATACGGGCAGCTCCCCGGGCTGCTTGGCAAAGAAGATGAGAGACAGTCGAAGGGAACTTAAAGTTGCCTGCCATTGTGCCGTGACTGTTCCTATGGACCTACCCCCTAATGCCGCAAAGGCTTCAGGTTGCTTTCTGTCATCTCCGAATTGGGCGCACTTGCTGGACGCACCACCATTTGATGGAGCGCTCACCAGCGCCCTACTGTGAAGACTGCATTGTTCCCCAGACTGTTCGCCACATTCTTGTTGAATGTCCCAGTTTGGGTGATCTTCGTGCATGTTACCTGTCCCGGTACCGGGATGGGCGGGGTCGCTACCGCCTGTCCCTTGTCTTGGGACAAGTTCGTGCACATTGATTGGTGGACTTACAGACTTTTGGGGAAGGCTGGCCCTCTCCCCTTTATTTAACTAAGTTTTTTTTTTTAGTTATTGTTGTTTTCTTTGTAAGTCTCACGTTCCTATGCTGGGGGGGGGGGGAGTTGACCTCCCCCGGATGCCGGAGTTTGCTTGTTGCCATTTTCCCATTTTTTGCATATTATTTTAAAGTAGCCTAGTGTTAAGCTCGCATGAGTGCAGCAACTTGTGTGCAAGTGGGTAGTTGCCAGATGGGTTCCTAAATTTTTTTTTTCTAAATATAGTGTCTGCAAACAAGAGGAAATGTCAATGCGGGTAGGATGCCACTTAGAAGTCATTGTCATCCTGTTATCACTACTCCTGGTGAAACTGTACCAATCTTCCTTTCCTCTGAGATATAAAAACAGACTTCATGGTAACTGCTATATGCTGCAAATACCCTATTTCAGGATCCTACTTTAAGTAGTAGGTGGCACTGAGAAATAAAAAGCATCTTTAATGAGTGCAAATCAGTGGTCAAATCCTACCACTTTCTTTCTTATCTTTCCTCGTAATACACAGTTGAAGATGAATATTCTTCCTTTTCTCAAATATATAGAAGTAAACAAAATCCTTCCTCAGACTGTTCAGTTGTTGGATGTCGACTGGTGCTTTTGAGTGACGACATTTTATGGGTGCTGACAGACTCTCAGATTCTCTCTGCTTATCGCCTTGTGGATTCCCTCTCTGGACTGATTAAAAAGGCTACAGAAGAGTCGCAAAAGGCGAAGGCAGCAAGAAAATTAGAGGTTTGTTCTGTGTGTAATATATTCCTTACTGAATTAGATTGTAAGAAAATGTTGTTTTCTCCTATCTACTTGTCTTTAGATTTACCTTGCCATAAGAAATATGCATTTTGCCTTTATTTACAATATTTGCTTTGGCTTTAGAAATGGATGTAATTATCCATTGCAGTGTATAAGTTAGTTGTAATATACAAGAGTTGCATAATCACAGGCTTGTTCTCAAGCATCTTGTTGTACTGGTAAAATGTTAGTATTATGCCAAGTTAAAAGCTATATAATTAGTCTCCATTTAGTTAAAAGCTATAAAATTGGTCTCTATTTAACTATCGTTCTTGAATGTCCCATTATGGGTGATCTTTGTGCACATTACCTGTCTCAGTACCTCGATGAGCAGGGGCACACCCACTTGTCCCTCGTACTTGGGACAAGTTCATGTGCATAGACTTGTGGACTATCTAACTTTTTGGAGTAGACTGGCCTCATCCATTTGACTAGTCACATAATCCTCGCTGGGGGGAGATGGGCCTGCCCTTAATGTCAGAGCGTGCTTCCTTGTTTTTTTTGTTTTTTTTGCATCTTTTGCACATTTAAAAAAAAAAATCTAGCCTAACACGTTGGGGGCTGATTATGGTGACTTATGCCCTAGTAAGCAATTGCTAAATTAGCACTGAAAACCTCCCAAACTAATTTCATTCAGATTTAAGGGAAAACGCCCTGCAATGGGATCCATCTTTCTTATCTGTCTTCATTACCAAATTACATACTCTTTTTTTAACTCGGGTTAAGTACCTTCCATAGCTTGCAGGGAGATAATGTTTGTTTAGTGCTAAACCTGATTCCTGGAGGAATGGCACATCCTCCTGGTCAGAGTGCCTCAAAGGAAAGCCTGGCTCGCTGGATTGACTCAAACTCCTTGACAAGGCCCAGGGAAGCTAGTGAATCTCCCCTAGTATTAAGGACTGTGTAGACTGATAAACCTGGTACCCAAAGGAGTAGCACATCCTCCCAGCCAGTGCTGATAGGGAAGTCCTGGTCCACTGGGTTGATTTTAACTGGTGGCAGGCTCTAGATTACTCACAGTCACACTGCCTGCCATGTCAGCGTGGACCCACCTAGGTGTCCCAAGGGAGAGTAGATCATTTTCAACCTTTATTATATATAAATAAATATACAAATGGTAAAAGGACAACAAACAAAATACAGTAAACCCTCGATATAACGAACCTCACTATAACAAATTTGGGATATAACAAACTAAATTTCCTGGCCGAACTCCATCATGTTTAGCAGGCAAGCGTTACGTCCAGCCTGAGTTATATCGAGGGTTTACTGTACTTAGAAAAATCGAAAATATACCAATCCAAAACAATAGAAGAGATTAATATCTCACAGGTACAATAAATTAGGATCAAAATAGTACAATAACTAAAAATACAAATGACAACAATCCTAAAAAACAAAATAAATGTGTCTACATGCTGGTAAATGGCTGTAGATTCTGGTGGTGCTCTCTTGTGGACTGGTTATGGTGTAACTTGCACTTCTCAACTGCTAGGACATAATACCACAACTACCTATGCATGCACTTGCGGGCCCTAAGGAGTTGGAAAAGAGAAGTCACTTTCAGTCAAATGTCTTTCAAACTCAAACATCCATACCAATATCATCTACACAATCATACACATACAGACTGACCCAATCCTTACCTGGCAACCACCCCAGCTCCTCTTGTTTCTGTCAAATAGACTTCTGGTGTACTTCTATCAGGGTCAAGCAATCTATTTCATTATGCTTAAACTCGGGCAATAACATCACTCCTTTATCAAATTTTGTTTAAACTCTCTGAAAAAAGATAAAGGAAACTAAATGTGGGTCACAATAGATGCCCATCGAGTCGCTCATCATCTGTATTCACCAACATCCTGAAAAAGAAGACAGATTAGACATTTACATGGCTGAAGGGAGGCAAATGTACACAACCACTACAACAAGATCTGGAGCAGCTACGAGTAGTGTATTCCCCTTCTCCTCTATCTTGGTTTTTAGGACCTGACTAGCTGCTTCATGCTATCAAAAGAGGCTTTGGAACCACTATAAATAATGCTTTTTAATGCCCACATGTTTCAAGAGATTAAGCTTGAGATGTCTTTGGCATTGGGGCTTGAATAATGGGAAGGTCAGTTTTGCCTCAATGCCCACTTCCATACACCTAATCGGCTGATTACTTTCCTGCACCTGTTCTCAGGTGCATAATTCTTTACCAATTATGGTGGGCAGGGCTTACTGCCTTGTTGCCTGCCAGGCCAACTAAATGTCTCAGATCCTGTCTCTGTCATATGACAAATCTTCAGATCTAGGCCATCTTGACTTAGTAAGGGGTCGACTTTGTTGCCCTGTCTCTCTGGTTGTCTGCAGCTTTTTGGGAGATACTATCCATTGGGTAACTTCTGGTTTGTGTGTGTTGCCACACACACACACAAACCCAATCCTTTAATGCACCCAGATTTGGAACCATGAAAGGTCTGAAAATCTGACGAGGGAGTCGTCATAAGATATAGCTCACAAAACTTTTTTTTCTCCCTTATTGGTCACAAACATCTGGATATTAAGTGTGTGGGCAAATTTGTCCTAAAAATTGACAACATTGCAAGCAGTAAAACCTCACCCAACCTTGGTATTGGGGTAGGTGCAGAACCCAACCACGTACCTCTTGACTGAATGAGGAGCAGCTCTCCTCTCCCTACTCTACATTGGTAAAGGGGGGGTTTCCCCTTTACCACTTCTGGAATGCCCTTTGGCACTGCCACTATAAATAAATAGGTGACTCCCCCCCCCCTCTCCTTGTAGTTTCTCAGGTTCTTCTCCAATCTTCTCCCAGTGGGGAGGGGGTTTCCCCCTCTACTATGTCTGTGGGTGAGGGGGAGGCGGTTCCTCCTTGCCCCTTCCTTAGAGTGCCCCAATAGTTGTACAGGGGCAAGCCAATGCAAAGAAAAGGAGGCAGAAGCAGTGCTGTGAGGACTCTCACTTCTGATGGAAGCACTTGGATTGGGCAAGAGATGTGAGTCTATTAGGTCATGGCCCCTCCTGGACCCTCATTTTGTGACCTTGCCCGGGGGGTAATGTACCTGTACCCCAAATCTCAATGGAGGTTGGCTTCCCACACCTCATGGTGAATCTTTCTATACCTGGCCACAGGCGTGATCAGTTTCCGATTGGGATCCCTGACACCATTAGTGGTGGTGGTGGGTTATATGACCAGATGGAGGTCCCTCCCTGAGGGCAGTGGAGACCAGAAGCACCCATGCCTTCCGATATCGGGGGGGGGGGGGTCTTACTTTGGATTTAACAATGACTGGAAGGTCAGGGCCCTCCAAAGAATGAGTGAACCCCACCCACCAAAGACTTTTAGGCAAGAAAAGAGGAAGGCTCATACAATGAGCCAAGCTCTCCAGTAAACCCTCAAATTCAGCAGTCTCCTCTACGGCCAACAGCTCCTAGAGTCCTGTCTCCAGGAAGGCTATGGCCTTTACTCTGAGGGTCTGGGGGTATTTTGCTTCAATGGAATTCCTGTTGATTCTGAGCTAACTGGGAAAAGCTGTGGAGGCTATAGTCTCTTCCTGCTCCCATTTAGCTATTTGCCTTCTGGGTACCATGTCTGAGCCCCTGCCCACGCTTTTGGGGTATAAGGGTTTTGCAACCTCACCACCAGGAGCTTGAGAGTTAGATGCGAATTTACATGTGACATGTCTCCCTTCTCTTTTTGCCTTTAAATGCCTACTTTCCTACATTGGCAGTGTAGTGGCACTAGGATGGTATATTTACTTTTATTTCAGTGTATGTATATTCCACTGTCATCTGACCACAATGTGGCCAACTTCTGTTGTGTTGTGGTGCAGTTGCCTAGGCCTTTTCTCAAGGATTTGAATGGTAGACACCCTCAAGTGGAGGCTAATCCAATCAATCCCAGGATCCAGGTCCTTGCCAACCTTGATTAAAGAGCTGGAGATCAGTGTCCTAAATGTGAATGAATTTAGGCATCAGCCCAGAACTGCTTCATTTTGCTGTCTTGATCTATCCCCGTGCTCTAAGGATGCACAGCCTGATTTTGGGTACGAGGTGGTTGATGACCTCCATGATAGTGATAATTTTCCCATCCAAATATCTCTTTCTGGCCGATACTGCCTGAGAAACTACCTCAGTGATGCTTGGAGCGGGTGAAGTGGCTTGCATTTAAGGAAATAACTGATTTCTCTATCCTAGTCATTCCGATGGGCCTGACTATATTATCTCTAGAATGTTGACATTTTGCATTGCATTCATTTCTTTGGTGTTTGTCTAACTGCGAGACAGGCTTTAAGGAGAAGTGATATACCTATATGCACTGCCTGAAAGATTTCAGCTTTGAAGCAAGTCTGCTTTTCTTCCAGGTGGGCATATATCTCTTTACTTAATGGGAAGACAACCTCTTGTAGAGGTGTGGAAGTGGATCAAAAGGATTCAGGGCAAGTTCTTGCAGGCCCCCGACCCCTCTCCACTCCTAGAGGAATAGAGGACTGCAATCTCAAACTTTGCATCCATGTTGTAGTCCTTTGCAACTACTTTTTACGCATTCCTTAACTTGGATGCTGCTATGCCAGTATTTAAAGCATGTTGTAATCTCCCTGAAGGCTCACAGCTGGACTTGACCTCCAGATGCCTGGAACCCTTCAATGACCTATTTACGTTGAGTTGTACTCCACTCTCACTTCATGCAGGATACCATCCATGGTGCTGACAATATCCCTTACACAATGTTTTGAACCTATGTGAGCAAGGCATGGTATTTCTATTACTGCAATTCATCGACTTAGGACCTATGCGAGTTATGACTGACTGCATTTACAACTGCTTCTGTACGACAATTTACCAGGATTTCATGCTGCCAGTCCTCAGTGGCTGCGAGTTATGACTGACCGAATTTACGACTGCTTCTGTATGACAATTTGTCAGCACTTCATGCTGCCAGGCAGTGCCGGCTGTGAGGCTACAAGCTAGGAATGCTCACATCATTACCGCACTAAGCTCCCAGCACAATACATTCCATCTGTTTGTTTGTCTTTCACTTTAGAAATTTTCATCAATATCACCCAAAGATCTCTACCGAAAGGAAAATGTCATTATCTTCTACTAAACCTGCCAAGAAGGAAAGAAAGGCCATTGATCTAAACACACAAATAGTGATTAGACAGCTTGAAGGAGGGCAGAAAGTTAATGTGATTGCACGTGATTTGAATTTAGCACACTACTGTATCAACGATTTTGAAGGATAAACGAAGGATTTGTGAATTGGTAAAAGGTTCTGCATCAATTCGAGCGACAATTATAACAAATCAACATACTGGACCCATCCATGAAATGGAGAAATTTCTAAACATTTGGTGGAAGACCAGATACATAAATGGACACCAGTAAGCCTTTATATTATTCAGACGAAGGCAAGATGTTTATTTCAGACTTTGAAGGAGTGCACCAGAGAAGCATACAGTTAAGAATTTGCACCAAGTATTGGCTGGTTCAAAAGATTTAAGCAAAGATTCCAATTTCATAATGTTCGTGTGACTGGAGTGCAGAGGAGGAAGGAACATGTGAGTTTGTTGGCAGTCGGGCTGAAGTAATTACGGATGGAGGGTATATAGCAGAGCAGATAATCAATGTGGAGGAAACTGGATTATACTGGAAATGGATGCCAGCACGTACTTACATCCACAAATAAGCCAAAAGGATGCCTGGATTTAAAGCATTTAAGGAATGACTGTCTCTGCTGCTTGGTGGGAACACTGCAGGATTTACGCTGAAACCATTCTAGATTTATCACCCAGATAACCTACAAGCATTCAAGAATGTAAACAAGCGCACGCAGGATATTAGGGGATCAGTATACCTGCTCCCTTCTCTTCCCCAATCGATGCCAGTTCGCTGGCCCAAAACAAGAATAAAAGCCCCTCGAATGGGATCAGTGATGCTTTGGGGAGGGGGAAGCCACATGGAGGCACCCCGGAGTAGCCATGGTCCCTGAGGTGACCCAGCCCCAGGCGGTAGGATCTTTCATGGGGTCGACCATGGGTTCAGTGCCAAGCACAGAACCTAAGTCCACCCCTGTGAAAGCTTCTCCTCAGAGCATGGGAGCCCAAGGTCTTACAAGGAAAGGAGGGATCTCTTCCCCTGGCTGGTACCCCTGTGACAGGCAGGACCTTCTCCATTTGGGAGAAGGATCTTGCTGAGGCCGGCCCATCTGGCCTAGGGGCTCCTGCCAGCAGTGGGTGAAGTGGGATCATTCCCTACCCTCCTCTCCTAAAAAGAAAAGAAATATAAAAAGACTTGAGGCTCCTCTCCCTCCATGGGAGCCACGGGGACAGACGGGACCACTGCCATTTCAGTATGTGACCAATCCAAGATCGGCACATCCAGCCCCGGTGCTTCCTCTGGTGGGGAATCCCAGACTAAGAGCAAAAGTGCGCAGAGCAGAGCATTGATTCTGTCAGGGCCCCTCACTCAGAGGTTACCTGACATTTTTGAGCCCGCTGGCTTTAAACATTTCCTCATTGCTCCACTGATGGCAGCATGTTGGCTAAGGGCAACATGATCCATCAGAGGAGAGCTTTAGCTAGCCTGATTGGTAGAGAGCCGAAGGTGACCCGGTTCTCAAGAAGTAGCCTTTTGTTGAATCCCTTTGAGGTGGCCATGATTAGTGCCTTTTTGGACACTATGGTACACCAGTGAGTATGATGCCGCACTCTACCATGAACATTGTGAAAGGAGTAGTTTATGTGAAGGAACTCATGGACTACTCCATAGATGACATCACCTTAGAGCTGGCTGACCATGGGGCAGTCAAGGTCGAGTGTGTGATGAGAAAACAAACAGGGAGGTTAGTACTACTACTGCATGAAGGAATTCGTGCCACTGCCGCAGAGGTGCTACTACTGTCACCCAATTGGCCATACTAATCACTCCTGTAGACACGCAATATCAGTTGCTCCAAAGCTGCCCACAATAAATCCAAATCGTGTGTGGCCAAGTGTGTCAATTGCATAGAGCCGCACCCTGCTTCCTCGAAGCAATCTCCTTGAGGAAATCCTGGCTATTCAGGCCTCATTTTGCGCGGGTGAGGACTTAATCCTGGCATGGCTGGCTCTGCCTGGGACATCTTATGCCTCAATGTTAAGAAAGACACTCTCTGCTCCTAGCCCCTCCAGTCCTACAGGCACGCTCGTTTTTGCGGGTTCTACACAGCCCCGGCTTAAACCAGGGTTCCCCCTCCTTCCCTGAGCTGACCATTTCCCATAAAGAGAAACGGCTGTGTGTCTCCAGTGAGTCAGACTCACAGGAGGCAACACCCCTGAAGTTGGCTGTGAGGCCATCTTCCAGGGGTTCTAAATCTGCCCCCCTAAAGGAGGACAGCACTAAAGGAGGTTTGGCTCCTTTACCCTTACCAGGTGGTAGGTAGGCTGGGTTGCTCAGAGATGCTGGATCCTCCAAAAGAGTGACACTCGCCTCCCAAGCCTAAGGTTTCAAGGTGGCGGGAGGAAAAGACTTGCATGGTGAGCCCAACTTCCTCCGATAAGTCCTCAAAGGTGATATCTCATTCCCCGGCCAACAGAGTATGGAGTTCTGCATCCCAGAAGCATATGGCCATTCCCGTGAGGGTCTTCTTTTGGAAGAGGGCCTCCTGCATCTCCAAGCTGGGCCTGAAGGACATATTCCTTAAATGCAATTGCCGTGGACTCCTGGCCAAGTGGGAGCAGCTGAGGAGGCTCATCTCCTCCCATTGCCCTTTAGCTATCTTTTTGCAAGAGGCAAGGCTGGGTGCATGACCCCTGCCCACCCTCCCGGGGTATAAGGGTTTTGCAACCCCACCACCACAGGATTGGGGCCAGGAGGATGTGCGCTTTACACCTGGCATGATGTCTCCATTCTTTTCTTCGCTTTAGATACCTCCTTTCAGGGAGTAGCTGTGCAGCTGCACCTTGATAGAAGGTAGACTGTTATTTCCTCATACATTCCACCGTCAGCCGACTTCATTGCGGGGGACTTCCGCCGCGTTGTGGCACAGTTGCCGGGGCCCATTATCTTGCTCGGAGATCTAAATGGTAGACACCCCATCTGGGGAGACTAGTCTATCAATCCCTGGGGTCAAGTCCTTGCTGACCTGATCGACGAGCATGAGATGGGTGTCCTGAATGTGGATGAGTTTATGCATCACTGCCTGAGAACTGCTTCAATTTCCTATCTTGATAAATTTTTGTGCTCTCCTGATGCACAACTTGATTTTGGGTGTGGGGTGGTTGATGACCTCCATGGTAGTGATGACTTTCCCATTCAAATATCAATTTCTGAGCTACTGCTACCTGAGAGCCCACCCCGCTTGTGCTTGCTGCAGGGATATAGGAAATGACTGATTTCTCTATATCAATCGAGGATTTTAGGTCAGTAGATGAGGTTTTGAGTTCTACTCCAGCAACTTCATTGCCTATGATACTGTATGCAAGATTGTCGATTCTGCGTATGGGTGAGGTGAGCCCTCTCCAGCCCAATGGAGCAGGAAGAGCTATCCCACAGGGTAGTGTCCACAGTGTCGCACTCTTTCCCCTGAGCATCAATGGTATCACTTTGTTGCTGCCGGAATATGTTTTCACCACATTCTACATTGACAACCTTTTGATCTCTTTTGGCACAGCCTAGATGCCAATTCCGGAGCATCGACTCCAACAAGCATTGAGCCGCATCTCTCACTATGCTGAAGCACAAAGGCTTTGGTTGGGCTTGCCAAGACTGAGGTGGTGCATTTTTGGTGCCATCCATGTCTCGACCCTGGCCCAGTCTTGTGTCTCAATGGGGTCCACCTGGAAGTGGTGGACTCGCACCATTTCCTTGGTCTTGTATTTTACCGATGCCTCACGTGGAAGGCTCATATTCGCAGCCTTAGGGTCACTTGAACCCGCGCCATAGATATGCTTCGTTCCATGATGTTCAGCGCCTAAGGCGCTGAAAGGGCTACTGCTTTACTTTTTTATTGATCCTTTGTTCATTTGAAACTCAACTACGGATGTGAGTAATATGCATCCACAGCTGAAAGAGCTACTGCTTTACTTTTTTATTGATCCTTTGTTCGTTTGAAACTCAACTACGGATGTGAGTAATATGCATCCACAGCCGAGCATGTATTTCGGAAGGTGGACTCGATCCATCACACCGGCCTTCGCCTGGTGACTGGTGCATTCTGCACTTCCCCCATTGAGAGCCTGCTTGTCGATGCTGGGGAGTTTCCACTCCCTCTGCGCCATGCACAGTACATTATTCGCCTGTACACACAAGCCCAGCACCTCCCTCAGTTGCCAACAGCTCTCACTGCATCCGCAGCTGATTTTGACGGTGCCTATGTCGCCGAGAGACGCCAGTCATACCCTAAGCCATTTTGCTTTAGTGCTATGAAATTCCAAGAGCTAGGTATAGCTCTTGGGCTGGTGGCGCCCCTGGTTCTGCCCAGGATGCCACCCTAGAGGGTACCATTTTTGGCTATTTGTCGCCACACCTCTGCTCCCAAAGCTTGTACAATGCTGGGAATATTGCATTTGACATTTTAGGAGCACACCTCGAGTCGAGCTGGAACCGTGCCAGTGTATACGGATGGCTCCAAGTCCCAAGAGGGTGTCGGTTTCCATGCCGTATCCCCTCTTTGATATAAGCGTTGCTCGGTACATGAGATAACGAGATGTGCCCGGTTTGGAGACTGGATTATGATTTATAGCGACTCACAAAGCACCCCGAGTGCTCTCGGGGCATTGGAATCTCCATCATCCTCTGGTTGGCGATATCCTTTATGCCACAGTTTTGGTAAGCCTTGCAGATGTCAATATTATCTTGTTCTGGGTTCCCGAACATTTAGGGATTGCTGGGAATGAGGGTGCCAAAGAATCCACGAAGACTGGGTAACCAGACCAGCGTTTCACACTTCCTCAGACCGACTACATGGCATGAATACGGGCTGCTTGCAAAGAAGATTGGAGACAGTCGAGGAGAACTTAAGGGGATACCACATTCATTTTTTCAACCTTTTACTACGTTAGATTATCATATATGAAAATAAAGCTAATTAAAACTCCTTTTATTCCTGCCAAAATCATAATAACCTACAGCGCCGCTTTTGAGATACAGGGTGTTCTTTCAGACCCCCTTCCCCTTGAAACCTGATACATAAATGGCTATAGAATTACTAAAAATTAGGCATTCAAACTCAATTCATGAGAAAAAGATGCACATATGATTTAGTTATCATTTGAAATCAGTTTTCTTTAGTTCCATTAAAATTTGTATTAATGGTGGACTAAAAAATTTTTTTTCCAGACAAGGTTAACTATAGGTTTTGTTCTCAGTTGGAAAAGGGGCTGTTAGTTGAATAGAAATGGTGTTCTGAATGCCTTTAAATTTAGTTCAATCTATATTTGAATGATGCTAAAAATATAAACCAGTTCTAGGCACTTTTTTCCTTCTTTTTTTAGCAAATATTGATAATTGTATGGTATAGTTTTGCGTTTTGCTCACAATTCAACTTTAAAAATCTACAGAGAATTTCCATGAATGTATAAAATTTTGCATTATCATAATTTTCACTATGTTCTAGTCATGTTGCTAAAACAAAATATATACTATAAAAAGGCTAATAAAATTTGCAATAGAATGATATAAAAATCAATGATGTAGTTTTGTTTTGTTTTTCATAAATTAATTTTAAATATCTATGAAATATTTTCCATGACTGTATACAATTTTGCATTATCTTAATTTTCACTATGTTCTAGTCATGTTGCTAAAAAAATAATTATACCATATGAAAGTGCATAAAATTTGAATGAAAGAATTTGAAAACTGACTAATGAAAAAATGTGTTATCCCCTTAAAGTTGCATGCCATTGCGCTGAGACTGTTCCCATGGACCTACCCCCTAATGCCCGACGGCTTTAGGTTGCTTTCTGAATTGTCTCCAAATTGTCTATATTCGCTGGAGGCACCACCATTTGATGGAGCGCTTGCCCTTGCCTTACAGTGACATTTGCATTGTCCCCCACAATGTTTGGCACATTCTTGTTGAATGTCCCAGTCTGGGTGATCCTCGCCCACATTACCTGTCCCAGTACCGAGATGAGCTGGGTCGCTACCACTTGTCTTTTGTACTCAAGACTTGTTCTTTCACACAGACTTGCAGACTATACGACATTTTGGAGGAGGTTGGTATCCTCCAATTTATTTCACTGTTTGTTGTGGGTCACATGGTCCTGCACCAGGGAGGAGGCTGGCCCACCTCCAACACTGGAGCGCGTTTCCTTGTTATTTTTTTTGTTTTTAGCCTATGATCTTTTTATCTTCTTTATTTGTTATTAATTAATTGTTTTTTAATATATCTTAGTTGTAGGCTGTAAGGAGTATGTTGACTTATGCCCAAGTAGGCAGTCGGCAGATAGGTTTCTAAAAAAAAAAAATGCAGTGTATACTGTGAGTTCACTACCTGATGCATGGGCCGAAGACCCACTTGCTAAGGCAAGTATTAGGCACAGGTTGTGCCAATACACACATGAGGTGGCTATGCTGTCACCATCTTTTATGGTTAAAGCTGGAAGGCTGGGTTAGCAAAGCCCATCAATGAGGGACCTGTGGACTGAGTATGTGTAAATGATCACATTCTGGAATCTTCTGATCCTAAGGAGACTTTTTCTCTTAACCACCCAAGGCATTGAGAGGTCAGAGTATCTAGTTTCCATGCAATTTTTCGATATTATGGCCACAAGTGAAGGAAATAGTGGATGATCAAAGGCACATGGAATCTGCCTCCTAGTGCAGCTTCATCTTCCATAGGCTTCAGAGAGGATGTGGTATAACAAGACAAACCTTCAACCTGTGTAGGGGCTTCCCTCCACCATTTCCATGTGGCAAAGAGGCTTGCCCCCCTGCCATCTTTGGACCTACTCCAACACTCATCACATTTGAACGTGACAGGCTCCCTGAGTCAGTGTGTACTGGTTGGTATCTCTACTGCTTAAAGGTATTTGTGCCACTGGTGGCGGCACTACTACTGGCCACGCCTCTGCCATACAAAGTTCCAGTAGACATGTAATGTTGCGTTTACCCCAAATCTGTGTAAGTTACTCCAAAATCATACAAGAGTCCTTATCAGCTATGGCCAATTGTGTGTCAATTTCCTTCTCTCGGAGACGGAAATCCTGCTCTTCCAGACTGTGGATTATCTCTCTTTTTCACACTGGGAAGGACTCTCTCCTGTCTTATCCAGCTCTATGTGGGGCGTCTTACGACTAAATAAAAAAAAAATAAAAAACTACCCTCTTCTGGCCTTCTCCAGCTCACAAGCATGGTCGCTTCCATGTCCATTCAGAACCCATCTGCAGGTCTAAGACCCCATACCCCTTGCACTCATTTGGTAGAGCTGGTGACACAAAGGGTTCACATCCAATCTTGTCTAAAACCAGGGTTCCCTACCCCCTCATGACCGTTTCCCATAAGCGGAAACATCTGTGCACCCTAGACTAGGAGGCCCCTCTCCCCCTTGAATGTAGGTGCGATGCCATCTTCGGTAACTCATACTGCTGTCTCCAATGAAGAACAGAACTGAATGAACTTCTGCTCTTACACCCCTACCATCACCCATGGCTGAACTGTGTGACTTGATGTGGTTTTAAGGTGGAGGGAAAGACACACAGCATACTGAACCCAATTTCCCAGGATAAGTCCTCGAAGGCACAGCACCTCACTTCCTTGTTCGACCCACAGCGCCAGCAGCTCTGCCTCTGGGAAGCATATACCCATTCCCACGAGGCTCTTCTTTGAAGAGGGTCCCTCATCTCCGAGCTAAGCATTGGGGTAATATTCCTTCAATGGAATTGCTGCTGTCTCCAGGCAAACTGGGAGGAGCTGCGCTGGCTTGTCTCCTCGCATTAATCATTAGCTATTTTTCTGCAGGAGATGATGCTAGTCATGTACCTCCTGCCCACCCTCCCCGGGTACAAGGGTTTTGCGACCCCACCATCATGGGTTGGGGCAGGGCAGGAAGATGTGTGATTTACACTTGGCATGATGTTCCATTCTTCTCTTAGCTTTAAATATGCCCTTTCAGGCAGTGGCAGGGCAGTTACACCTATATAGGTCTACTGTTATTTTTGTGTACATTCCCCCATCAGCCAACTTCGATGCAGGGTACTTCTGCTGCAATGTGTTCAGTTGCCGAGGCCATACCACTGCTCGGAGATTTGAATTGTAGACCTCTCCGTCCCTCTGGGGGGACTACATGATCAATCCCTGTGTTCAGGTCTTTGCTGACCTGATAGATGAGCTGGAGATGCTTTTCATAAATTTGGATGAGCATCACTGCCTGTCAACCGCCTCATTTACTTGGCTCGATTTGTCCTGGTACTTCCTGGATGTACAGCTTGATTTGTGGTGAGAGGTGGTTGATGACTTTAATGGTAGTAACTATTTTTCCATTCACATCATTTTCTGGGCCGCTGCCACCTGAAAAACCATCTCAGTGCTGCTTGGAGTGAATGTGGTTGTCTGCATTTCATGAAATAACATATTTCTCTGTCTCTTGTGTAGTTTCTCATTGCCATTGAGTTCTTCTCCGGGAACCTAATTGCCATGGGCCTAGCTACTATTCCTAGAAGTCTGTTAATTTTTGCACGCCATCCCCTTCCTTGGTGGTTGTCCAAATGTGAGATGCCTTCAGACAGCAGTGGTCTCAGGTCATTGGAATCTCTGGTTCCTGGATATCTATGGATTGTTGGAAAAGAACATGCTGATGAAACTGCCATTACACTCAGCAAGGACTGTCTGACCAGACCAGCATTTCAATCTGACCCATATTGATTATATGGCATAATCAAGTCAGCCCTTCAGTCTGCTTGCCAAAGAAGATAGGAGATGGCATCATCGCCCTGCAACTTTTCCCATCGACTAACTACCCAATGCTTTGATCACTTCAGGTCATTTTCTGTCTTCTCTATATTCAGCACTTGTGGGATGCATCACCACTTGATGCACCACTCCCTTACAACTTACTGTTCCACACACCATCCATCACATTCTTGTCTAATGTTCCATTCTGGGTATCCCTGTATACATTCCCTGTCCCAGTACTGGGATGGGGTGTTGCTAAGGCTTCTCCCTTGTACTTATCGACAGTTCCATGCACTCCTCAATGTGGAATAGCTAAGTTTTGAAGGATGCTGGCTTCCATACTATTTAATTATTTTTTGTTGGTTGCATGTTTGGGTCCTATAGGGAGATGGACTTCCCTACAGTGCATGAGCTATCTTTTGCCTTTTGTTTCTTAGTTGGGTTTTTAGTTATATTAGTTTTCTTCTTTGTTGTTTTAAAATTGCCTAAGAATGGGCTAATATTAGAGTGCCTTTGCCCATTGTGGAAGCTGCAAGATGGGTGCCTAAAAAAAATACTTCTCTAGAGATATTTTTACTTCCACAAACTTCACTTTTTATAAACCTACAATCTGTTTTTCTAAGGCACAGATAGATCTATTGTGTGGTTCCCTTTTTTAAAAGTACAAAATAAGGGCAAAAGGATAGTAGGAGTTGGACTTATCTGACATAAGGCTGTTTTATCACTTGATCGATATGTGTGAAGTTATTTGATCTCTGAGTGGGGGGAATTCTTAAGAATGTTTAACACCCACTTTCACCCTTTGCTGGGTCTAAACAGGTGTGGAAAAGATTGTGAGAAATTTAAAAGGGGTCTAAAAGATGACCCATGAGGAAGCACCACTTTCTCTTAGTGCCCTGGGGTTGGGAGGGTATGGCACTGCTCCTGATTTCAGTTGCAGTAGGGGTATTTCCCCAGCTATATCATCTACCCCCTTGCTGGACCTGAGTGGAAGTGCTGGTAGCAAGTTGGAAGGGTTCAAAATTTATGCCTTTCTTTCTTAAGGCATCCATCTTGATAGATGTTCAAAGTATTGGCATTTATATTCATTCTCTTCTCTTTTCAATCTCCAGTCAATACCAACCTACTTGAATAATCCTCTACATTCATATGGAACATCACCTCACAGCAAAGTGCCCCCTGATAAGGACAAGAGTGGTCTTTGGGCTGGTGGGTATATGTCGGCGCACCCACATGCAGACCAGAGCAGCATGCAGAAGTTCCTAGTGTTCAAGAAATTTGATGTTGTTGAAACGTCATATCATTTCTACTCAGAAAAAATAATTTTGCACTTTTGTGATGATCCTGGGCGTAAGTTTATTATTAAAACATTTTTGCCAAGAGCATTGATGTATTTTTTTTCTAAATTTGATTAGTGATTAGGATCAACTTAAATTGCTAGATCAAAATTATCTCAACCCTTTAAAATAGTTTCACTTTATTTTAGTCAAGTTTGTCACTATATGCACTTTTAGTTCATTTCATTATATAGTAGCAGCTATAAGGATTCAGGCACCTAGGTTTCCATCACAAAACTTACAGTAGCTTCAAACAGAATAATGGTAAGTAATACATGATAAATTATACATATAAAACAAGCATGACTATAAGTTGTACATGTACATTTTTCATGTTAAGGATGGATGAAACTGCAAGTTACATGCAAAAGAGCATTTTATTAAAAAAAATATGGTGGTTATAATGATCCGGGCAGCATAATTCTATTACTTCTATCATTAAGATGAACAACTAATTTAGGGTAGTAACTTGCTTCCATGAATTCTTAGCATTCTCAGCCATTACCTTGTCAAGTTCCCAGCAGCAAACATGCCTACTGACCCACTTCATCTGTCTATATCCAGGAACTAATTGTTAAGCTATGTCAAGAGGAGCATCTCTCCATCAGAACCATTGCTCATGTATCAGTTGACTTTCTACTGGTAGGCCCAGGAAAAACTCAAAGAAATCACCAAGTCATCTTCCGTCTCTCAAACAAGGACTGATACATGACAGCAGCCAGGATTTCCCAAGAAGTAAATAAAACTATGGGCATTAGTGTCTCCAGGAACACATATCACGCTGCTATGTCAAGAGGAGCATCTCTCCATCAGAACCATTGCTCATGTATCAGTTGACTTTCTACTGGTAGGCCCAGGAAAAACTCAAAGAAATCACCAAGTCATCTTCCGTCTCTCAAACAAGGACTGATACATGACAGCAGCCAGGATTTCCCAAGAAGTAAATAAAACTATGGGCATTAGTGTCTCCAGGAACACATATCACGCTGCTTCGTAAAAAGACCTTTAAAATCTCTCACACCAGCATTCAAGCCATTGATCAGCCCTAAGATAAAAAAAAGCTAGATTATCCTTCACCACTAAACACATTCTATGGACAGAAGAACAATGGTCCATAGTACACTTCAGAGATGAATCAAAGTACAATTTGTTTTTCTCAGATGGCAGGAGGTTCATCCTTTGAAGATCTGCCGAAAGATTATTTGTGAACTGCTTGAAGAACAACATCAAGTTTGGTGGAGGAAATGTTATGGTGTGGGGCATAATTTGTTGGAAGGTACTTTCCCACTTGTCTGTTTGTAGGGCACAGTGAATAAAGAATTTCTACAAACAAGTGCTGTGCCCCATATGAGAGAGAACCGTCTTTGCCAAACCGGCCATTTTTATGCTGCACAATGTACCTCTTGCCACACAGCAAAGTTGGTGAAGAATTTTCTGGCTCAGAAGGAAGTAAGTGTCATGGACTGGCCTGCTCATAGCCTGAACCTCAATCGGATTGAGAATATGTGGAAG
This sequence comes from Ceratothoa steindachneri, assembly GCA_963969495.1. Classification (NCBI taxonomy): domain Eukaryota; kingdom Metazoa; phylum Arthropoda; class Malacostraca; order Isopoda; family Cymothoidae; genus Ceratothoa; species Ceratothoa steindachneri. The sequence continues at coordinate 49,001,438 of OZ018326.1, read as the reverse complement.
ATGCTAGGAGAGAGAAGTAAGGAAAGAAACCTAAGCACTGTTGAATTTGGAAAATACTACAAGAGGAAAGGAGAAAAATGCCTTTGGTTAGTGTGCTCCTGCGGCCAAAGATATCACTGCATAATTGATATTAAAGGTCTACATGCCAAGTACTAATATGTTGTAACAACCAAAATTATTTGTTGAGTAACTTATATCATTCATTTTTCTCATCTATGTCTGTTTTGTTATCTTGCCAGATCATTTTGATGACCCTATTTTTGGAATACAAATGCTCTTTTGCACGTAACTTGTAGTTTCATACATCCTAACATGTACAACTTATAGCCATTCTTATTTTATACCTGTAATTTACTATGTATTACTTGCCATTATTTGGTTTGAAGCTAGTGTAAGTTTTGTCATGGAAACCTAAGTGTCTGAATCATTATGGCAGCTACTGTATGTTTCTTGCCTGACAATATTCATTGAAATGAGGTTAAAAATAGACCATTCTCACCATATCAAGTCTTTTTGGGTTCTGTATGCCTCCTGACCTTCTCTTTGTTTCCATTTGTGATAGGTTTAATATAAATTGATTAATTTACAGTATTCTGGGTTTAGGGGTCGCTTGTAGGGAAATGATAGCAGTTTGTACCAAAATTTCAATGCATGATTTTCGAATTTCAGCTGGTCGGTCTTCCTATCCTGATCTGGGCAAAGGTGGAACTCTTCAGATGGATGTTATGAAGATCAAGTTAGATTATTATCCATATCACCTTGCTCTTGGAGATAGAAGCCACTGGATTAAGTAAATTTCCTGAATTCTCTCTATTCTATCCATATCTTCTAGATTTTCCATTCTATATTGCATTGAGGCATGCCTATGCTGCACATTCACTGCAAACTAGCGAGAGGGAAGTTAGTTTTATCAGTTATCTGGGTAGTACTCATAAAAATGAACATTCTTTGAGCACTCACAGCCTCCTTCTTCATTCAGGCAATTGAACCAGTTGATCACCTGGACACCTGATATTGCAGCCACATGCCTTAATGCTAAAAAGACTAAACAATACATGAATACATATGTACCATCCTCATTACTCCTTACATTCCGAAAGGAAAGTCATGTGCATAAAAAACTCTTCAACCTTTGCAAGACTCCCTTACCACTCTTTGCAAGACCTCTACTATCCTCCATCTTACAAGGAAAGAGATGCTAGGTTAAACCACACCCAAGTACTCCAGAGAAATCCTCCATCTTAAAACTAGAACCCAATCATGCCCAAAACAATTCATGTAAACCATCTCCTAAATACCACCCCACTTGACATTTACCAAGAAGAGATAACACTACCACATCACTCACTGATCACTTTGTCAAACTCCAATATGGCTACCACCTAAAACTCCACACACGCAATATCATCCTGACCAACATAGACATTCCTTGCCACTGTGAATGTCCAACACTTGCAAACTTCTGACAAAATCTACACCTGCACATGTTGGTGGGTCTGAGGCAAGCCAATTTTATCAGTCCAGTTCAATGAGGCAGCTGGGCCAGAGTCAATTAGAAAAGATGGAAGCATAATATGGCCCCTGTACCACTATTGGTTTGTGTTTTAATGCTGTTGTTCCTCATGCCACATACTTCTTTATGTTCATCTCAACATTACATTCACTGGAAATTCCTATTCATTTTCAATACTTTGTCTTACTTCTGAACCCTCCTCCAATCATAAGGGCAATAACCCTCCCCCCCCCCTTGGATAAAAGAAATCATAAAAAGGATTTTGTTGGCCACTTTAGAACAATTATTAAAACTAAAAAGGGAAAACCATCGAAGGCATCTCACCAGGAAACTTGTGAGGAGAGGTTGATAAAGAAACTGGTAAAATTAGGTGAAATGAAGATGTGTAGAAGATATCCTGAGCAGTCTAGAGAGGGGGCATGCTATACCTAACACCCTCTTGCTTAAGGCCCCCACAAGGAGGTGCCCTGTGTAAACCCTTAGACCTGATACCTGGAGGTTGTGCAGACCCTCACAGGCTCAATCCCCCGGCGGTTGCAAACTGATTTGAGACTATCTGTGCTTTATTTCTAGGCATTTGTATTTACCTTTTTTCCACCACTACCTTTACAAGCCTCCTTTGTTCCACGGCTGGTGTAGGCCAGGAGGGGGGGGGGTACCTCTCCTTCTTGGCTTTAGTTCAGATGGTGGGTGTTAACATGTCTGCATACTTCCCACCCTTTTCTCCTACCCTTTCCCAGCTTTTCGTTATCAACACACTTAAGGGAGTCATGTGACAACAAGGATTGGATGCTCTCCCTGCCCTAACACTTGCAAGTTGTACTCTCAGCCCCAAATGCATCCAGGAGGATTTGCCCCTTTATATCTTCCACAGATTTTTACTTCTTCCACTCTCCAGGGGATTATACTGTGTATCTTGTTACACTTAGGTCCTGAAGAAGCTGTGATTCCTTCCACGCTGAGTGCAAATTAGGGAATCCCTGTCACTGGGTTGATGGGACCTTGGGAAGTTGTTGGTGCGTTTCTCCCTCACTCCCTCTAAGGTGGTTCTTTATCGTTATATTTATTTATTTTTTGCGACTATCCCCTCAACCTTTTGTCTACCCGCACTATGTACTAGGAGGAACTGTTCCCGCCTGGACAGAGTTTGCTCCTCTAGCCATGGGCCTTGGTGGAATGCATGCCATCTTGGGATCACCTAGCACCAGGGTTTGATAATAAAAGGTGCTCACCCACCCGACTCCTTAGTGGATTCGCCTATCTCTACTTCTCTTTATTACATACCCGCCTACCCCTCTCCATGCTTGCTCTTCTATCCACAGAGGTTCAGGTTGCCCGATACACTTTTGTCCTCTTATGAGCCTTAGTCGAGTGTCTGTGTATACCGTGAGGTCCCTAGCTATTGCGAGCGCAGAAAGCCCGCTGGCTAGGGCAAGTATTAGGTACGGGGTGTGTTGGGCCATTAACTCTGCTCACATTCTTCCAGTACATATATAAGGTGGCTACACCGGCACCATCCTTTATGGTTAAAGCTCCATGACAGTTGCCCCTGAATGGCAGGTTCGGTTCTCAAGGCCCATCTTAGCTCAAACCTGTGGGCCGAGTATGTGCAAATGATCACATTCTGGAATTTTCTGATCCTATGGAGACTTCTATTAAACACCTAAGTCATTGGGTGGGGTGGGGGGGTCATAGTATCATCACCTTACCATTAGAAGGCAATAGTGGGGAAGTGCTCCCCCTCCCCCCATGCTTTTTCAGGGTCCCCTCCAACCTTAAACTGGAGAAGAGGTTTATTCATCTAAGCCTACAAGTGCGGGGGCTTATCCCTACCAACGCCAGTCTCTCGTGCCAAAGCCTTGTAGGTGCTACTACTGCTACCGCTTCAGCCATACTAATCGCTTCTGTCGACCCGCAAAGTCGGGGTTACCCGAAGTCTGTGTAAGTTGCTCCAAGGCCGCATTCGATAAGTCCAAGTTGTGTGTGTTAATTGCGGAGAGCCGCACCCCGCTTCTTTGAAGCAATGTGGTGCTAATCTTCTTGAGAAGGAAATCCTGGAGGTTCAGGCCCAGGATCGTCTCTCATTTCCTGGCGTGCCCGGCACTGCCTGGGGCATCTGAAGCATCAATTTTTCAAAAGGCACCCTCTGCTCCTGGCCCCTCCAGGCCTAGGAGTACAGTCGTTTTCACACCCATTCAGAGACCTGCCGGTTGTACTCACCCTTGCCACGATTTGATAGAGCTGGCGACACAAAGCATTCACAACCAGCCTCAGCTAAAACCAGAGCTCCCCCTCCTCCCACAGAGTGAGGTGTTGTAAATGTGGATGAGTTAACGCATCACTGCCTGAGAACTGCTTCATTTACCTGTCATCTCCGGATGCACAGCCTGATTTGGGGTGGGAGGTAGTGATTGAGCTCCACGGTAGTGATCACTTTCCCATTCTTCTTCTTTCTCTTCACCTTTGCCCACTCTTACTTGGGGTCTGCGTTTCTCTCAAGCCTTCGCCACTCGCTCCAGTTCTGCATTTCTTCTTTTGTGAGTCCCTTTCTTTCCAGATCTTCCCTAATATTTTCCATACAACGTCTTTTTAGCCTTTCACGGTTACGATTTTCCTCTACCTTCATCTGCATCACCCTCTTCCCTACATACTCATTCTCTCATCTCATCACGTATCCATACCACTGGAGTCTCTTTTCTTGTATTTTCTTTGAAATTTCTGTCACTTTTATTGTTCCTCTTATACGTTCATTCCGCCATCATCATCACTCCACAAGTCCACCTCAGCATTTTCATCTTGGTGACTTCCAGCTTCCTCTTTTGGGTCTTCTTTATTGCCCACGTTTCCGCTCCATATAACCGTGCTGCTCTAACCACTGTCTTATACACTTTCCTCTTTGTCCTTAAGTTAATCTTTTTGTCAAATAGTATTCCAGATGTCTTCATCCAATTATTCCATCCCGCTTTGATTCCATCAGCAATCTTAGTGTCCAAATCTCCATCACTTGTCACGGTAGATCCCAAATATCCAAAATTCCTCTCTTTTCAAGATTTTCTCCTGCATTCTAACTCTCCCTGGGCGTCATCCAAGAAACTCAGATACTCCATTTTTTCCTACTGATTTTCAACCCCCTTCCTGCTAATGCTTCTCTCCAAAGCTCCAGCTTCCCTTCAATCTCTAATCTACTAGTGCCATATAAAACAATCTCATGAGCAAAAAGCATGCACCTGGGGGAAGGGTCCCTTATCCCTTCAGAAATGACATCCATTATTAAGTTGAAGAGGTATGGGCTTAGTGACAACCCTAGTGAAAACCGACTTTGACTGCAATCCATCCTCTCAGGCCCACACTGCTTCTTACCCGAGTTCTAGCTTCAAAATACATATCCTTTATCAGGCGTACATACTTTTCCGGCACACTTTTACTTCTCATACATCTCCATACTTCTTGTCATGGAACCCTGTCATACGCCTTTTCTAGATCAATAAAAACAATGTGTAATCCTTTTCTCATTATTTCTCCATTGTTTGTCTTAAAGCGAGGATTGCATCATTTGTTCCCCTGCCAGGCATGAAACCAAATTACTCATCACATATTGCTGTTTCATTCCTCAATATTCTTTCTATTATTTGTGATCAAGTAGTATGAATAATCTTACCTTATGCAAGTACCATCCAGTTATAGACAAACTGAGACAACTACAGGATACGAATCAAGACATAACCCCAGCTGGCAATCAACACTTTTGAATGAGAGCAACACAGAACTTTCCCTTACCAAGTTCGCCAACCAACTGCCCATGCATCTCAAGCGTACCCATACCAAAACTGTCATTCCAGAATGTTCCAGCAAATTCCCCCAAATCCCAATCACATTCTTTCCCAGACCCCTGAGCTCCAGTCTGGGGTGGTAGGTTTTTAACAACATGCCTTATCCCCACCCACACCTTTTCTTTCTCCTTTCACTGTTTAACAATTTTACGCCATGCCTAAGGTGGAGCCAATGGGCTGCCAGTTCACTAGGCAGGAGGAGTGGCCTAAAATGGTGGCAGCTGTTTTTTCCGGGCCCCATGTTCACCCCTTGCAGAGTGGACTACTGCATGGGGTGATTAGCCCTCTAAAATCATTGTAGCCGCCTTCGGGCAACTCCACAGCAAAAAAGGAGCCCCTCCCCCCCAACCTTCCTGTCTTTTCGCAGGACCCTCCAAACTTCTTCTCCCAGAGAGGAAGCTTACTCCTCTCCTATGCCTACGGGTGCAGGGGACATCCCCTTCTCTCACTTCCTAGCAGCAGTCGCCCCCCCCCCATTTACTTTAAAAGGGGAAGGACAATAATGCAGTCAGGCGACCCATAACTTCCTTAAGGGACCAAGGGATGGCAGGGCCCCTTGACCCACGCCTCCCTAGTGTCCTAGCCTGCGTGAATAGTTTGCAGGGAGTCAGTGGAGCGGCCATGCCAATGGACTGCCAGGCCACCAGGCAGGAGGGGTGGTCCCAAATGGCGGCGCCTGGCCTGTAAGCACCTCTTGCAGTGCGGGTAACTGCGAGAGGTAATTAGTTATTGCGTCCCGTGGCACAAATAGGGTCACCATACCCATGGATGAATTTAAAAAAAAAACAAACCCCTTTAACTCCCCCTGAAACAATGACGGAGCCGCCCTCGGGCACCTCGTTAGGGGCGCGGCGATTTGCCATCCTGGCCGCCGTGCTGACGGGATCCAGCGCTCCGTCCGGCCCCAGCTTAGCCTCTCTTCCTTCCTTCAGATAGCCCGATTTCTCCCCTACCTCGTCGCTTTTCATACAACCTCTCCCACAACTTTCTCTGGTCAGCCTCTAATTTCACAGGGTAGATGCTGACCTTCTTCTCAAGCCAACCACCCCGGATCGGGGCTGAAGAAAATCAACGAAGCCGCCCTCGGGCAGCTCCACCGAGAAAATGGAGGTCCCCCCCCCTTATGCTTGCGCAAGGGACCCTCCATAATTCTTTAACCGGAGAGGAGGCTTACTCCTCTCTTACGCCTCTGGGTGTAGGGGACTCCCCCTCACCCCCTTCTCTGGAGGTGCTTTCGGGCACCTCCCTATCTCCAGCGGCAGTCCCTCCTTTGCTTTCTAAGGGGACTGCCAAGAAAGCCAGCAGGCAGCCCATTGCCGACCGCCCCTCGTGCAAGCGGCTCGGTAGGGCAAACCCCCTTAGGGGGGAGAGGGAAGCCAGGCCCCTTCGGTCGCTTCCCTCAAAAGACCTGCTGGCAAGAATTTCAAACCTTGCTGGGTTCAAGGCCTGTGCCTCCCCACACAAGACTGGCGACACTGCCAAGGGGACCTGCGATGTCCTGGGAGGGGATGGCCAACTGGAGGCCCCTCCTGTGATAGACATGGTCCTTGAGAAGACCCAGCCTCAGACGGTAGGGCCTTCCATGGGGGGGAATCCGGGCTCGGCGCCAAGCACCGAACCCGAGTCCGCCCCTATGCAAGGTCCCCCTCAAACGGCTGAGGGCTCCGAGGCAATACAAGGAGGGGAGGGATCTCCTCCGACAGGTGCCCCCACGACTACCAGGAACTTCTCCATTTCGGAGAGGGACCTGGCTGAGGCCGGCCCATCTGGCATGGGGGCTTCTGCCGGCGGAGGTGAGAAGCGGGTTCATTCCCCGCCCTCCTCTCCAAAAAAGAAAAAGACTAGAAAGACAAAGAAGACTCGGGGCTCCTCTCCATCCGCGGGGGCTGCGGGGACGGATAGGTCTGCTGCCACTTTGGTAGGCGACCAAGCCAAGATCGGCACATCCATCCCCTCTACCCCCCCGTTTGCGGAGCCCCTGACTAAGACCAAGAGTGCACAGGGCGGAGCCTCGATGACATCGGGGCCCCTCATTCAGAGGTTACCTGGCGTTTTCGAGCCCGCTGGCTTCAAACGCTTCCTCGTTATTCGCTCCACTGATGGCACCATGTTGTCCAAGGGCAACATGATCCATCATAGGAGAGGATTAGCTAGTGCAATTGGTAGAGAGCCGAAGGTAACCCGTTTCTCGGACGGGAGCCTTCTGGCGAATCCCGCCGAGGCGGCCAAGATAAGTGCTCTTCGGACACTTCATGGCACCCCGGTGAGTGTGACGCCGCACTCTACCATGAACTTTGTGAAAGGAGTAGTTTATGCGAGGGAACTCGTTGACTACTCCATTGAGGACATCACCCTAGAGCTGGCCGACCATGGGGCGGTCAAGGTCGAACGTGTGATGAGAAAACAGGGAGGGGCCTCGAGACCCACCCCTACACTCTTCGTCACGTTCGACTGTGACAAGCTCCCTGAGTCGGTGCGTGCCGGTTGGTACCGCTACCGCGTGAAGGCATTCGTGCCACTTCCGCGGCGGTGCTATTACTGTCACCGCTTCGGCCATACGAATCGATCATGTAGACGTGCAAAATCGGGGTCACCCGAAGTCTGTGTAAATTGCTCCAAGGTCGCACACGATAAGTCCAAATCGTGTGTGGCCAAGTGTGTCAATTGCGGAGAGCCGCACCCTGCTTCTTCGAAGCAATGTGGTGCATATCTCCTTGAGAAAGAAATCCTGGCCGTTCAGGCCCAGGAACGACTCTCATTCCGCGAGGCTAAGCACTTGGTCCTGGCATGCCCGGCTCTGTCTGGGACGTCATATGCCTCAATAGTTAGAAAAGCACCCTCTGCTCCTGGCCCATCCAGGCCAAGGAGCATGGTTGTTTCCGCGCCCATTTGGAGCCCTTCTGCGGGCTCTACTACACCCGGGCGCTCCCCTGGTAAAGCTGGCGGCAAAAAGGGTTCACACCCAGCCCCGGCTAAAACCAGGGCTCCCCCCTCTTTCCCCAGCGTGACCGTTTCCCGTAAGGCGAAACGCGCGTAAACGGCCACGCGCCTCCACAGAGTCGTTAGACTCACAGGAGGCAACACCTTTGAAGATGGTCGCTAGGCCATCTTCCAGGGTTCCTAACGCTGTCCCCCGAAAGGAGGACAGCAACAAAGGAGCTTCGGCTCCTTCGCCCACGCCCCGAGGTGAAGCGAGTGGCTCGGAGACGGTGGTTCCTCGAAAAGAGGGCCCCCCGCCTCCGAAGCCGCAACGCCCGCCTAAGGTTTCGAGGCGGAGGAAAGAAAAGACTCGCATGGCGAGCCCAACCTCCCCCAATAAGTCCTCGAAGGCGACAGCGCCTTCAGCGCTTTTTCCGGCCAACAGCGCCCGGGGTTCTGCCCCCGGGAAGCGTACGGCCATTCCCGTGAGGGTCTTCAGTTCGAGGAGGGCCCCCGCGTCTCCTCCGAGCTAGGCCTGGAGGGCATATTCCTTCAATGGAATTGCCGTGGACTCCGGGCCAACTGGGAGGAGCTGCGGAGGCTCGTCTCGTCCCGTTCCCCGTTAGCTATCTTTTTGCAGGAGACCATGCTAGGCGCGTGCCCCCTGCCTGCCCTCCCGGGGTATAAGGGTCTTGCGATCCCACCACCGCGGGATGGCCGGGCTGGGGGATGCGCGGTTTACACCCGGCATGATGTCTCCGTTCTTCCTTTCTCTTTAGATACCTCCTTTCAGGCAGTGGCTGTGCAGCTGCACCTGGATAGGAGGTATACTATCATTTCTGTGTACATTCCACCGTCAGCTGACTTCGACGCGGGACTTCCGCCGCGTCGTGGCACGGTTGCCGAGGCCCTATCTCTTGCTTGGAGATCTGAACGGCAGGCATCCTCTCTGGGGAGATTACTCCATAAATCCCAGGGGACAAGTCCTTGCCGATCTGATCGAAGAGCTTGAGATGGGTGTTCTAAACGTGGATGAGTTTACGCATCACTGTCCGAGAACCGCTTCATTTTCTTGCCTTGACCTATCTTTGTGCTCTTCGGATGCACAGCCTGATTTTGATTGGGGGGTGGTCGATGACCTCCATGGTAGTGATCACTTTCCCATTCAAATATCATTTTCAGGGCAACTGCCGCCTGAGAGACCACCTCGGTGGTGCTTGGCGCGGGCGTGGTGGCCTGCATTTCAGGAAATGAGTGAATTCTCTATCTCAGTCGAGGAGTTTAGGTCGGTAGATGAGGCCGTTGAGTTCTTCTCCGGCAACCTCATCGCCGTGGGCCTGACTACTATTCCTAGGACGTCTGGCTGTTTTGCACGCCGACCACTCCCATGGTGGTCGGCCGAGTGTGAGACGGCCCTCAAACAGAAGCGTTATGCCTACATGCGCTATAAGCGCCGCCCGAACGATTTCACTGTCGCTGAATTTCGTCGTGCTAGTGCTAGGTTCTGGTATATTTGGAAGCACGCCCGCCGCTCTTCTTGGCGGGCATACGTGTCTTCACTTAACGGGAAGACCCCTTTAGCTGAGGTGTGGAAGCGAGTCAAAAGGATTCGGGGCAAGTTCTCGCAGGACCCCCCTCCCGTTCTCCAGGAGAATGGGACCGCAATCTCGGACCCCGCGTCCGTGGCGGAATTCTTAGCGACCGCTTTTTCCGCATTCTCTAGCCGTGATGCTGCTCCGCCAGCATTCAATGCACGTCGTGATGTCGCGGAAGGCCGCCGGCTGGACTTTACCTCGAGAGGCGGAGAACCCTTCAACGACAAGTTTACTGTAAGTGAGTTGCGCTCCGCCCTCGCTTCGTGCGCGGACACCGCCCATGGTCCGGACGATGTCCCGTACGCCATGCTTCGACACCTGGGTGAGCGAGGCATGGCCTTTCTGTTAGATTTGTTCAACAGGATCTGGGTGGAAGGTCTTCTCCCAGACTCCTGGCGAATCGCTACTGTGCTCGCCTTTCGCAAACCGGGGAGAGATCACTCTAATGCGACCGGTTTCCGCCCAATCTCTCTAACCTCTTGCGTGTGCAAGTTGTTGGAGAAATTGGTAAATGTTAGATTAGCCTTTTTCCTGGACAGCGGAGACCATCAGTTTTCCGCACAGTGCGGCTTCCGCAAGTTCCACTCCACGTCGGATGCTCTGCTCCGACTGGAAAATGCCGTCTGCGAGGCTTTCCTTCGTAGACAGCACTACGCCACGGTTTTTTCGATCTGGAGAAGGCCTATGATACCGCATGGCGATACGGTATCATGGAGACTCTCCACACGATGGGGGCTAGGGGACGCCTCCCCGTCTTTATATCTGAATTTTTGCGAGATCGTCGATTCCGCGTACGGGTGGGGGAGCTCTCTCCGGCCCAAAGGAGCAGGAAGAGGGTGTCCCGCAGGGAAGTGTCCTCAGTGTCACACTCTTTGCCCTGAGCATCAACGGCGTCACCTCGGTGCTGCCGGAAGATGTTCTCGCTACGCTCTACGTGGACGACCTTTCTATCTCTTTTGGCGCGGCCCAGATGCCAACTCTGGAGCGTCGACTCCAACAGGCATTGAACCGCGTCTCTCGCTATGCCGAAGCGCACAGGTTTCGGTTTTCTTTGGCCAAGACTAAGGTGGTGCACTTCTGCCGCCATCCACGGCTTCACCCCGACCCAGATTTGTTTCTTAATGGGGTGCGCCTGGATGTGGTGGAGTCGCACCGTTTCCTTGGTCTTGTATTGGACCGACGCCTCACCTGGGAGGCTCATATTCGCAGCCTGTGGGTGCTGATAGGGCTACTGCCTTACTTTTTTATCAATCCTTTGTTCGTTCGAAGCTCGACTACGGATGCGAGTTTTATGCATCCGCAGCCGAGCGTTTATTGCGGAAGGTGGATTCGATCCACCACACCGGCCTTCGCCTTGCGACCGGTGCCTTCCGCACTTCCCCCATTGAGAGCCTGTTGGTCGATGCTGTGGAGATGCCACTCGCTCTGCGCCGCGTGCAGTGCATCACTCGCCTGTACGCGCGAACACGGCGCCTCCCTCAGTCGCTAACAGCTCTCACTGCATCCGCAGCTGATCTCGATGGTGCCTATGCCGCCGAGAGACGCCAGTCATACCCTAAGCCCTTTGGGTTTAGGGCTAGGAAACTCCTTCGAGAGCTAGATATAGCTCTCGGGCCGGTGGCGCCCCTGGTTCTGCCCAGGACGCCACCCTGAAGGGTACCACATTTGGCTATTTGTCGCCACGCTTCTGCTCCCAAAGCTTGTACTGCGCCGGGAGTATTGCGTTCGACCTTTTTGGAGCACACATCGTGTCACACTGGAACCGTGCCAGTGTATACGGATGGCTCCAAGTCCCAAGATGGGGTCGGCTTCCACGCCGTATCCCCTCTGTTTGAAGTCAGCGGGGCTCTACCAGGCGCTGCGTCTGTCTTCACGGCCGAGCTGGTGGCAATACACCACTCGGTACGGGAGATTACGTGACGTGCCCGGTTCGGAGACCGGATTGTGATCTATAGCGACTCACAAAGTGCCCTGAGTGCTCTCGGGGCATTGGAATCTCCGCATTCCCTGGTTCGCGATATCCGTGACGCCACGGTTTTGGCGAGTCGGGCAGATGTCGAGATTATCTTCTGCTGGGTTCCTGCACATGTAGGAATTGCGGGGAATGAGCGCGCCGATGATGGCGCCAAAGAGTCTGCGAGGACTCTGCGACCGGACCAGCGTTTCGCTCTTCCTCACACCGACTACATGGCAGAGGTTCAGGCAGCTCTTCGGACTGCTTGGCAAAGAAGATGCTAGACGGTCGAAGGGAACTTAAAGTTGTGTGCCATTGCGCCGCGACTGTTCCCATAGACCTATCCCCCAATGCCGCGGCGGCTTCAGGTTGCTTTCTGTCGTCTCCGAATCGGACACACTCGTGTGACGCATCGCTATTTGATGGAGCGCTCGCCTGCGCCCTATTGCAACGACTGCGTCGTCCTCCAGACTGTTCGGCACATTCTTGTCGAATGTCCCAGTCTGGGTGATCTTCGCGCACGATACCTGTCCCAGTACCGGGATGGGCGGGGGCGCTACCGCCTGTCCCTTGTGCTCGGTTCAGATTCGTGCACATTGACTTGTGGACTTGTTGACTTCTTGGGGGAGGCCGGCCTTCTCCCTATTATTTAAGCAAGGTTTGTTTTTTTTTGTTTTGTTTTGTTTTTTTGTTTGTTTTTTTTCTTTAGTTGCACGCTCCTGCGCCGGGGGGACCTCTTCCCGATGCACCAGCTTGTTTCCTTTCCCCCTTTTTGGGGTGTTGTTTTTTTTTCTCTCTTTAATTTTATTTTAAAGTAGCCTAGAACTAGGCCAGTTTTAATACGGTGACTAATGCCCAAGTAGGCAGCCGCCAGATGAGCTCTTAGAAAAAAAAAAATAAACGCCCTCGGGCAGCTCCACCGAAAAAATGGAGGTCTTCCTCCCCCTGTGCTTGCACAGGGGACCCTCCATATATCTCTAACCGGAGAGGAGGCTCCTCTCCTTCGCCTACGGTTGTAGGGGACGCCCCCTCACCCCCTTCTCTGGAGGTGCTTTTGGGCACCTCCCTCTTTCCAGCGGCAGTCCCCTCTGTTCTTTCCAAGGGGACTGCCAAGAAAGCCAGCCGCTCCACATCGAAGCGGCTCGGTAAGGCAAACCCCCTTAGGGGGGAGAGGGAAGCCAGGCCCCTTCGGTCGCTTCCCTCAAAAGACCTGCTGGCAAGAATTTTAAACCTTGCCGGGGTCAAGGCCTGTGCCTCCACAAACAAGACTGGTGATGCTGCCAGGGGACCTCCGATGTCCTGGGAGGGGATGGCCAACTGGAGGCCCCTCCTGTGATAGACATGGTCTTTGAAGAAACCCAGCCTCATACGGTAAAGCCTTCCATATGGGGGAATCCGGGCTCGGTGCCAAGCACAAAACCCAAATCCACCCCTATGCAAGGTCCTCCGCAAACAGCTGGGGCCTCCGAGGCAGTACAAGGAGGGGAGGGATCTCCTCTTACCGGTGCCCCTGCAACCACCAGGACCTTCTCCATTTAGGAGAAGGACCTGGCCGAGTTCGGTCCATTTGGCCTAGGGGCTTCTGCTGGCGGAGGTGAGAAGCGAGTTCATTCCCCACCCTCCTCTCATAAAAAGAAGAAGAAAAAGAAAAAAAGACTAAAAAGACTCGCGTCTCCTCTCCATCTGGGGTGCTGCGGGGACAGGTCGGTCTGCTGCCACTTTGGTAGGCGACCAAGCCAAGATCGGCACATCCGGCCCCTCTGCCCCCCCGGGTGCGGAGCCCCTGACTATGAAAAAGACCAAAAGTGCACAGGGCGGAGCCTCAATGACATCGGGGCCCCTTGATTCAGAGGTTACCTGGCGTTTTCGAGCCCGCTGGCTTCAAACGCTTCCTCTTTATTCGCTCCACTGATGGCACCATGTTGGCCAAGGGCAACATGATCCATCAGAGGAGAGTATTAGCTAGTGCAATTGGTACAGAGCCGAAGGTGACCCGTTTCTCAGACGGGAGCCTTCTGGCGAATGCGACGAATCCCGCCGAGGCGGTCAAGGTAAGTGCTCTTCGGACACTTCATGGCACCCTGGTGAGTGTGACGCCACACTCTACCATGAACTTTGATTGGTCGATGACCTCCATGATAGTGATCACTTTCCCATTCAAATATATTTTTCAGGGCAACTGCCATCTGAGAGCCCACCTCGGTTGTGCTTGGCGCTGGCGCGGTGGCCTGCATTTCAGGAAATGACTGAATTCTCTATCTCAGTCGAGGAGTTTAGGTCGGTAGATGAGGCCGTTGAGTTCTTCTCCGGCAACCTCATCGCCGTGGGCCTGACTACTATTCCTTGGACGTCTGGCCATTTTGCACGCCGACCACTCCCATGGTGGTCGGCCGATTGTGAGACGGCCCTCAAACAGAAGCGTTATGCCTGCATGCGCTATAAGCGCCGCCCGAACGATTACACTGTCGCTGAATTTCGTCGGGCTAGGGCTAGGTTCCGGTATATTTGGAAGCACGCCCGCCGCTCTTCTTGGCGGGCATACGTGTCCACTTAACGGGAAGACCCCTTTAGCAGAGGTGTGGAAGCGAGTCAAAAGGATTCGGGGCAAGTTCTCGCAGGACCTCCCTCCTGTTCTCCAGGAGAATGGGGCCGCAATCTCGGACACCGCGTCTGTGGCGGAATCCTTCGCGACCGCTTTTACCGCATTCTCTTGCCGGGATGCTGCTCCGCCAGCATTCAATGCACGTCGTGATGTCGCGGAAGGCCGCCGGCTGGACTTTACCTCGAGAGGCGGAGAACCCTTCAATGACAAGTTTACTGTAAGTGAGTTGCGCTCCGCCCTCGCTTCGTGCGCGGACACCGCCCATGGTCCGGACGATGTCCCGTACGCCATGCTTCGACACCTGGGTGAGCGAGGCATGGCCTTTCTGTTAGATTTGTTCAACAGGATCTGGGTGGAAGGTCTTCTCCCAGACTCCTGGCGAATCGCTACTGTGCTCGCCTTTCGCAAACCGGGGAGAGATCACTCTACTGCGACCGGTTTCCGCCCAATCTCTCTAACCTCTTGCGTGTGCAAGTTGATGGAGAAATTGGTAAATGTTAGATTAGCCTTTTACCTGGACAGCGGAGGCCATCTGTTTTCCGCACAGTGCGGCTTCCGCAAGTTCCACTCCACGTCGGATGCTCTGCTCCGACTGGAAAGTGCCGTCTGCGAGGCTTTCCTTCGTAGACAGCACTACGCCACGGTTTTTTCGATCTGGAGAAGGCCTATGATACCGCATGGCGATACGGTATCATGGAGACTCTCCACACGATGGGGGCGAGGGGACGCCTCCCCGTCTTTATATCTGAATTTTTGCGAGATCGTCGATTCCGCGTACGGGTGGGGGAGCTCTCTCCGGCCCAAAGGAGCAGGAAGGTGTCCTCAGTGTCACACTCTTTGCCCTGAGCATCAACGGCATCACATCGGTGCCGTCGGAAGATGTTCTCGCTACGCTCTACGTGGACGACCTTTCGATCTCTTTCGGCGCGGCCCAGATGCCAGCTCTGGAGCGTCGACTCCCACAGGCATTGATCCGCGTCTCTCGCTATGCCGAAGCGCACAGGTTTCGGTTTTCTTTGGCCAAGACTAAGGGGGCGCACTTCTGCTGCCATCCACGGCTCCACCCTGACCCAGATATGTTTCTTAATGGGGTGCGCCTGGATGTGGTGGAATCGCACCGTTTCCTTGGGCTTGTATTTGACCGACGCCTCACCTGGGAGGCTCATATTCGCAGCTTTAAGGTCTCTTGTATCCGCGCCATGCATATTCTCCGTTCCATGACGTTCAGCGCTTGGGGCGCTGATAGGGCTACTGCCTTACTTTTTTATCGAGCCTTTGTTTGTTTGAAGCTCGACTACGGATGCGAGTTTTATGCATCCGCAGCCGAGCGTTTATTGCTGAAGGTGGATTCGATCCACAAACACCGGCCTTCGCCTTGCGAACGGTGCCTTCCGCACTTTCCCCATTAGAGCCTGTTGGTCGATGCTGGGAAGATGCCACTCGCTCTACGCCGTGTGCAATGCATTACTCGCTTGTACGCGCGAGCCCGGCGCCTCCCTCAGTCGCCAACAGCTCTCACTGCATCCACAGCTGATCTCGACGTTGTCTATGCCGCCGAGCGAGACGCTAGTCATACCCTAAGCCCTTTGGGTTTAGGGCTAGGAAACTCCTTCGAGAGCTAAGTATAGCTCTCGGGCCGGTGGCGCCCCTGGTTCTGCCCAGGACGCCACCCTAGAGGATACCACATTTGGCTATTTGTCGCCACGCCTCTGTTCCCAAAGCTTGTACAGCGCCGGGAGTATTGCGTTAGACCTTTTTGGAGCACACCTCGTGTCACGCTGGAACCGTGCCAGTGTATACGGATGGCTCCAAGTCCAAAAAGGGGGTCGGCTTCCACGCCGTATCTCCTCTGTTTGAAGTCAGCGGGGCTCTGCCAGGCGCTGCGTCTGTCTTCATCGCCGAGCTGGTGGCAATACACCACTCGGTACGGGAGATTACGCGACGTGCCCGGTTCGGAGACCGGATAGTAATCTAGAGCGACTCACAAAGCGCCCTGAGTGCTCTCGGGGCATTGGAATCTCTGCATGCCCTGGTTCGCGATATCCGTGACGCCACGGTTTTGGTGAGCTCTGCAGATGTCGATATTATCTTCTGCTGGGTTCCTGCACATGTAAGAATTGCGGCGAATGAGCGCGCCAAAGAGTCCGCGAGGACTCTGCGACCGGACCAGCGTTTCGCTCTTCCTCACACCGACTACATGGCAGGAATACGGGCAGCTCTTCGGACTGCTTTGCAAAGAAGATGGGAGACGATCGGAAGGGAACTTAAAGTTGCGTGCCATTGCGCCGCGACTGTTCCCATGGACCTATCCCCCAATGCTGCGACGGCTTCAGGTCGCTTTCTGTCGTCTCCGAATCGGACACACTCGTGTGACGCATCGCTATTTGATGGAGCGCTCACCTGCGGCCTATTGTTTCACTGCGTCGTCCCCCAGACTGTTTGGCACATTCTTGTCGAATGTCCCAGTCTGGGTGATCTTCGCGCACGTTACCTGTCCCGGTACCGGGATGGGCGGGGTTGCTACCGCCTGTCTCTTGTACTTGGGATGAGTTCGTGCACATTGACTTGTGGACTTGTTGACTTTTTGCGGGAGGCCGGGCTTCTCCCCTTATTTAAGTAGGTTCTATTTTTGTTTTTTTTGTTTGTTCTCGTAGGTTGCACGCTCCTGCACCGGGGTGAGGGGGGCCTCCCCCCGATGCCAGAGATTACTTCCTAATTGTTAAGTTTTTCCAATATTTATCGTTATTTTTTTATAATTTTATTTTAAAGTAGCCTAATATGTAATGCCAGAGGAAATGAGCTATCAAAGCTAATAGAAAACCACCAACTTGGAATCACGAACCAGGGCGAAGGTACTAGATTTAACATACAAACAGGTACCCTATCAGCGTTAGACCTGGCATTTTGCTCACCCGACATCACGACGGACTTTGAATGGAGAATCTTGGATGACCCAAAAGGTAGCGACCATTACCCAATCATCCTTTCCTCAGACGAGGGATTACCCACCTCAGGTATACCACGATGGAGACTGACCAAGCAAACTGGCTAAAATTCAACAAAATCACTGATATCCAAGTTGATGACATCCCGGAGACGGAGGAAGCTATGGAAATCTTTTCATCCATCATATATCGAGCAGGTAAAACATCCATCGCAACCAGCTCAGGACAACCCAGTCGGACTTCTACCCCATGGTGGAGCCCAGAATGCTCTGTCGCACTGAAAGAACAAAGGAAAGCCTACTGAACATACAAATGATGGCCAAATTCAATGCGCGTCTTGATGTCGCGGAAGGCCGCCTACCCGACTTAACTTCCAGAGGCGGAGAACCCTTCAACGGCGTCTTAACTTGAGTGAGTTTCGTGCGCGGACACCGCCCCTGGTCCGGACGATGTCCCGTACCCAATGCTTTGACAACTGGGTGAGCGAGGAATGGCCTTTCTGTTAGATTTTTTCAAGAGGATTTGAGTAGAGGGTATCCTCCCACACTCCTGGCGAATCGCTACTGTGTTCGCTCTTCTCAAACCGGGGAAAGATTACTCAACCCTGGCCGGTTTCCGCCCAATTCCTATAACCTCCTGCGTGTGCAAGTTGATGGAGCGATGGTAAATGTTAGATTAGCCTTTTTTTCTGAACGGCGGAGACCATCTGTCTTCTGCATAGTGCCGCTTGGTCAAGTTCCACTCCACGTCGGATCCTCTGCTGCGACTGGAAAATGGCTTGTCTTCCTTCGTAAACAGCATTACGCCACAGTGTTTTTCGATCTGGAGAAGGCCTATGATACCGCATAGCGATACGGTATCATGGAGACTCTCCACACGTTGGACACACTTGGGTTACGCACTGCTATTTGATGGAGCTCTGGCCTGCACCATATTGTGATGACTGCGTTGTTCCCCAGACTGTTCGGCACATTCTTGTTGAATGTCCCAGTTTGGGTGATCTTCGCGCACACTCTTTTTCCAGTACCGGGATGAGCGGGATCGCTACCGCGTGTCCCTTGTACTCGGGACGGGTCGTGCACACTGCCTTGTGGACTTTGACTTTTTGGAGTAGGTTGGACTGTGCTTGTTGCCCTTTTCCCTTTTCTTATTGTCATTGTTTGTTTTGTTTTGCTATGCATATTTTTATTTTAATATATCCTAGTACTAGGCTCTCGTGAGTACGGTGACTTATGCCCAAGTAGGCAGTCGCCAGATGGGCTCATAAAAAAAATCTTCCTGACTTTTCTTCATCATCCATTCCTGGCTCTTTCATTGTTTACAAGTTTACATTTCCTTATCAACATTTGGTTTTGTTAGGTACCAGGAGAGCAGCCCATACCAGTGGACGAAAACGTCCTTGAACCACTTTAAGAGCAGTTTGGGAGAATTCTTCAGCCCCAGCAAGTCTTCCCACACACCCTTAGGAAGAGCCTCTCCTCACAATGCTTATATTGGGCAGGTAAGACCCGACCCTGTGTTCTTCCGAGAAGGATTTTTGAAGTATGGTTTATTGTTCCTTTGGAAGGGCATCCTGACTAATCAGATCAAGACACCATGATCCTAACCATGGAGGGAAGGCACTAGTTTGAGAGTTCCTCTCCACCAGCATATTTTACTTTCTTTTTTTCTTGACTGATTATGTGTTAAGAAAAGAGCTAGAGGTAAATGAAGAAAAGAGTAAGGCAGTGGCATTTGAGGGTGAGGATGGGATGGAGCGTGATATTAAAATCTGGGGTGTTACCTTTGAACAAGTGTTATGATTTCTGTGTCTAGGATGCCATAAAAGTGATACTGGTACAGATGAGGCGGAATATAACCACAATTTTTTTAATAGTAGGAGTCTCAGTGGCCATTATTGCTTTAATGAACTCTAATGGTTTGTTTTGGGTTTTTCTTGCCCTCAAATTTAAAGTGCAATAAGCAAAGAAAGTGGTGAAGTTAGAGGAAGGAAAAGTTTGTGAAAGTTATGTATATAACCGCAGATCCTCTTGCAGGCAATGGAGCGAGTAGGGCAAATTGTGTGTGTTGAGGTTTGTAGGACACACAAAGTTTGTGTTTGGAATGAGCCAAGAAGTTGCATGAGTGTTGGTGCTAAGATTGGTGTATTGTAGTGAGTGGTATTGGAGAAGAAAAGATCTCGAGTGAGAGCATTGCAAATGGACAATTTGAGAGGAATCCCGGTGTGTGTGAAGGGTTGAGGAAACCCTGTTAAGAGATGTTTATGGTGTGAATGAGGTTGTTACTGATTTTTCTGTGGGGGTGGGATAAGCATGTAAGAAGAATTTACGAGTGTCAGGATGTGCCACCGCACATATGGAAGACTGCATAAAAGGTGAATGGATTATGGACTGAGTTTTTGAGAGAAAGGACTGACTGAGGATAAAGAGCAGGAAGGCCCTTCCCCCCCCCCCCCAATCCGGTTGTATGTCCTGAAAGCATAGAGAGTGATCGATACAAGAAAATGAAGCCGTTCTCTGATAATGAGTGAATTCATTCACATTTAGAACACTGATCTTCAACTCTTCATATCCCGGAGGAGAAGAAAGAGTCTCGGCAACCGTACCATGATGCGTCAAAGTCCGCTACATTGAGATCAACTGATGGCAGAATGTACACTGAACGAATAGTATACCTCCTATCCAGGTGTAGCTGCACTGCGATGCACGATAGGAAATATTTAATGCCAGAAAGAGAACCGAGACATCAAGCAGGCTGTAAATTGCACATCCACGTACCTAGCCCCCTTCCCATGGTGGTGGTGTTGTAAATGCCTTCTACCCTGGGCCGGTGAGCAGGAGGACAGGCACCTAACATGGTCTCCTAAAGGCCAAAAGGATAGTTAAAGAGAAGCCCCCCGCTGCTCTTCCCGGTTGGTCCGGAGTGCACGGCAATTCCATTTAATGAAAATGTCCTCCAGTCCTATCTTGAAGGAGACGCCTGGGAACTTTTCTAAGTGAAGACTCTCACGAGAATGGTCGTAGCCTTTCTTGAGGCGGAATTCTTTCGGCTATTGGTCGTAGAATGCACTGAAGACGCTGTTGCCTTCGAGGGTTTACTGGAGGAGGCTTGGAACGTCGTACGAGCCTTACCCTCCTTCCCCCTTGAAATCATTGGTGGGTTGGAAGGCTGCTGCTCTCTTTTCTTTTCGAGAGCAGACTTAGGAAGCCCAAGACGTGGCCTCACGAACACCCGTGGATTTGCGTCCTCTAAGGCTAACATTTCCATAGAAGCGCGCGTTATTTTCGTTTTTTATGGTGCTCGGGGGTCCTACCGCCAGCTTTAGTATGGGAGGTAGAGCCTGCAGAAGGATTTTGACTGGGCGCAGTAGCTACCGTGCTCATAGACCGAGAGGGACCAAGAGCAGAGAACACCTGAGGAGCATAGGAAATCCCAGGGCGCACAGAATGCAACAGGACCAGTTCTGGTGCAGCTAATAAAAAAATTCGGAATGGCCAGGACCTTCTCAAAAAGTTAGTCACATTACTTCGATGAAGCAAGGTGCAACTCGCCGCAATTTACAAACTTGCATTACACAATACATCTTGATCATGTAAAGACTTCGAGCATTTAGTCCCTATTTTGAGTTGACCCGATTTAGCACGTCTGCATGTTCGATTCATATGACCTAAGCGGTCGCAATGATAGGAATGTTTTGACGCGGTAGCGATACCAATCAGCTCACACTGACTAAGGTAGCCTATCCCGATTGAACGTGACCAAGAGTGGAGGGGGTTAGTTTCGAGGCCCCTCTCTCTTTCCTCATCATATGATCGACATTGACCGATCCCTAGTCATCCAGCTCTTCTGTGATAATTTCCAAGGAGCAGTGAACGAGTTCTTGGTAGAGTGCGTTGTCAATTCTACAGGTGGGATCTCGAGTGTTCTAAGTGCACTTACAATGGCCGCCTGATTAGGGTCAGCCGTATTTACCAGAAGCGTCGCATCCGAGAAACGGGCTACCTTCAGTTCCCTACCGCGAACTCTGGCAAATACCTGACGCTAATGGAACATGTCTCCCTTGGATTGAAATCTTTCTAAAGTAGCACGAATTATCAAGAAGCGTTGAAGCCAGCAGGTTCGAAAACACCTGGTAGCCTCGATGAGGAACCTAGATGAAACCTAAGCTCCACTCAACTTTTCTTTTCTTTTACTTGTTGGGAGTAACCCTCTCCCCCCGATGGCGTCCTGAGGCCAGACCTGCCTTCTTTGGTCTGGTCACGTGCCGAGTCGGCAAGGAACCATCTGTTCCCTAAACTTCCAGTAAGTAGAGGAACCTCGTAATCTTTTTAAATATCTTTAATATTTTTCAGATGCGAGTGGGGAATGCACCATCTTCTTTTCCGCGCCATAGACATTCTTAGTATCGTGACGTTCAGCTGATTGGGGACTAATTTACTTTTTTGCCGCTTCTTTGTTCTTTCCAAACTAGACTATGGATGCAACTTTTACGCATCTGCGGCCCACTGTGACATGCAGAAGGTGGACTCGATCTACCTCACTGGTCTGTGTTTGGCAACCGGTGCCTTCTACCCATGCCCTGTAGAAAACTTCCTTGTCAATGCTGAGGTGATGCCCCACATTCTACGCCATACACATTGCATTATGCGCTTGTTCGCCTGAGCCAAGCCTCTTCCTTGGTTGCGAATGGCTCTCATTTCATCCGACGCCATTCTCGGCTACCTCTTTTATTATAAGGCAAGATGACATTATAAAGCTGGCTCACCAAGTAGCGTCATAGTTGAGGGTCTAGTAAGTAAACAAGAAGCCGTCTCGATATGCACAGCTATACTTTTCATCAACTTTGACAGAGACGGTCCCTGAATTATTGCGAGCTGGCGGGTATCAATACCGAATGCTGCTATGGCAGCATTGTGGATAGGGTATTGCAAAAATGTGTGGATGAATGAGCAATGCATAGAGTGATAACTTGCATGATGAAAGTAGGTGTGCATTCTTCAGTCCACCATCTTCACTTTCCCCTGCTGAGTCCAGTGGCAAAGAAATAATCCAGGACGACTGGATCATGCACGAGCACCGTGCAGATTTGATCTCTAGGTTTACTCCTGAAGCCTTGGCCCTTCCAAGGGCTCCCACAAGGCAGTGGGGTTGGTCGGATTTTACCGCCCGGCACTCGTTGGACGTACCTTCAGTTAAAGGCAGGGGGAAGTATGACTGGCAGCAATAATGGCTCAGAACCTGCTCCGATCAAAATTGGGGCACCCTCTTCTTCCCCGAATGACTGGTTCGTCCAAAGCAAAGCGGCTGTGTGCCTACACAGACTCGTTAGACTCAGATAGGTGAAACCCAAGTAGGTGTCGGGGAAACTATCATTAGGTTCTTCAAAGTCTACTCCCTTAACGGAGGGAAGCTTCAAGGGAGCTTTAATTTTCTGCCCATGTTCGAGCCTGAAAGGTGAGCTTCAGAAAATCGAAGCCCTCCAAAATTACAAGGAAACCCCAACACCAATGCTGCCCCACACCGAGCTAACCCTCCATTAAGCCTTGCCCAAGCAGGCAGTCGTCATATGGGCTCACTCCCCCCCAAAAAATAATAAATAAAATCCATTAAGCCCTTAGGATACCATGTTGGGTACTCACCCCTCTGGATGTAGTTTTCCTGGGAGTTTGGGTGCCTTAAAAAAGAGGCCGTTTGACTCGGATGACCTATGATGAGCCCTTGTGGCTTTTGTCATCTGTTATATTATATTGTGGGGGACTTTGATTTTGTCTTTCCCTGGTGATGGTGCTTTTTGTGGGTGGGTTTTGACGGAGGCGGATGACCTTTGATAGGCCCTTGTGGCTTTTGTCATCCGTGTAATTATGTTGTTATGTTATGTTACTCTGCCAGGGTACAAGAGTTTCGCGAACCCCCATCCCTGGGAAGGTGGATGCGCTTTATACACGTGATATGATGTCTCTGTCATGTCTCTGTTTCTAAATAGTTCCTTACTTGCAGTAATTGGACAGTTGCAACTGGGCATGAGCTATTCTGTCATCTCTATTCCACCGTTAGCTGACTTCGATGAGTCTGACCTGCCGGGTCATAACACAGTTGTTGAGGCCCTACCTCATCCTATTACTATCTCTGTTTGGAATCGGTATCATATGGGGAAGGTGTTGCATATGTACTCCTACATGGATGTGGAATCGGAACATCGTCAAATTAGAATTCCTAGGATTACTTATAACTCGTTGCCTCTTACCTAGGTTTAGGATACTTAGTACTAACATAAAAGCCATGCATTTTCTTAGGGGAAAGATCCCACGAATCACACGGTGGTATGGTCTACCTCTTCTTCAGAGAGAGTTTCGGAAGTTTTCAAAACAACGACTACTTGTCAAGTATGGGTTCCTGTACATGTGGGAATTGTGGAGAATGAGGTCGCCAAAGAGTCCGCGAAGACTGGGCGACCAGACGAGCGTTTCGCTCTTCCTTATGCCGATTACATGGCAGGAATACGGGCAGTTTTCCGGGCTGCTTGGCAAAGAAGATGCGAGACGGTCACGGGGAACTTAAAGTTGCGTGCCATTGCGCTGCAACTGTTCCCATGGACTTACCCCCAATGCTGGGACGCAGCGCCATTTGATGGGGCACCTGCCTGCACTTTATTTTGACGACTGCTTTGTCCCCAGACTGTTCTGCACATTTTTGTTGAATGTTCCACTCTGAGTGATCTTTGCGTACATATTTGTACTGCTTGTCCCATGTACTCAGGGTAAGCTCGTGTACACAGACTTGTTGACTATCTGACTTTTTGGAGGAGGCTGGCCTCCTTCATTTTATTTGATTCTTTTTGTTGTAGGTCGCATGTTCCTGCTCTGGGGGAGGCGGGCCTCCCCCCGATGCCCGTGCGTGCTTCCTTTTTGTCTTATCCTTTTGTTTGTTTGTTGTTTTTTGCGTACCTTTTGCGCGTTTGTTTTTAATATAGCCAGTAGTAGGCTTTGGGAGGATTACGGCGACTTATGCCCAAGTAGGCAGTCGCCAAGTAGCTGATAAATAAAAAAAAACAAAAATGAACCAGAACGCGGTGGCCTTGGGCAAAACCTATATAAGGTTGCTGGAATTCGCGAGTCTGTTTCCTTCCAGTAATCTGTGTCAATGAGGACCTTCCTCAATGTCCCTCCTATTTGATGCCTGCGGTGCTCTTCCGAGCGTCTATATTCACTGCTGAATTGGTTGCAATATGCCACTCTGTACAAAAAATTACACATGATTCCTGGTTTGGAGACATTTGTAAATAATTCTTAACGGGCTAAGTCCCCTTGAGGCAATGAAATCTCCACATCCAGTAGGTTGCAGTATCCTTGAAACCATGGCTGCTGCAAGTCGAGAATGTGTCCAGATTAAATTCTATAGGATTGGTGACGTGCAGCGTTTGCTGGAAATAAGTGCGCTGGCAAAGGCGCCAGCCTGTCTGCATAGGCTGAGCAACCGAACGGGCGTTTCACTCTTGCCCACATTGACTACATGACAGGGATCAGATCAGCCCTTCGTGCCGCATGACAACGAAGATGGCCGATAGGGTTTAAAGTTGCGTGTCATTGCGCCGCGACTTACCCCATGCGTCTACTCTCCAATGTCTCAACGGCTTTCGGTCGCTTTGGCACGTGGGCATACTTTTTTTGTTGGTTTTTGTTTTTATTTTTAATTTGCCTAAATCTGAGCTTATCATGTGTCTTTTGGGTTGATTGCATCCTTGTTAGTGTCTGCTAGAAGGTATTTTAAAATTACCCCCCCAAAAAATGTTACCCCAATATCTTTTCGCACTGAGAGACTTGTCTCTATATCATTGTTTCAGCCAGGTGATCTCGACGGGGGTGACACGAGTCCCGGCAGCTCTTCTGACTCCAGGCAACCAACTAAGTCCTTCATATCAAATCAGTTCAAGCGGCTCATGTCCTCCTGTTTCCTCCTTACCTGCAAGGACGTAGTGGTCTATAAAGTGTCGCTGTCGAAGCGGAAGTGCAAACAAGTGGAAATGCTCACCAGTAAGTCGAAGCTGCTATTGAGCAGTTGCGTCCTCTCGCCCTTTAGTGTCCCAAGTAATGACCTATTTTGCAAATTCATGCTAAAGACGTTTGTTCCATGTTGACACACGTTTACAAGCTTAACGAGGCTTAGTTTCAGGAGAATTGTGCACCTCTCCCCCAATCGGCTGCTAGTGCTTCGAGTTGTCTGTCTTCCTCACATTTTCTTTTCCTCAACTTCATCTCACACTTTATGACGCTTTGCAAAAATTGTTTGATGCTCTCGTTGGGTATCATAATCTCCACCCTCATGAGAGAACTAAGGAAGATAATGGCCAAGAATTATTTGCTCACCAAATGAAAATTCTGAACAACAAACTGAGTAGCCGCTCCATTTGAACCCAAAGTTAGTATTGTGGTGCTGTCGATTCATGAGACTATATTTGTGCCTGGAGAATCTTTCCATGGACCTAACCCCCCCCCCCCCCCAATCCCTCAATGCTGGGACGGCTTCAGGTTGCTTTCTGTCTTCTCCGAATTGGACACATTCGCGGGACGCACCCTCATTGTAATGGAGCGCTCGCCTGCGCCTTACTTCGACCACTGCGTTGTCCCCCAGAATGTTCGCCACATTCTTGTTGAATGTCCCAGTCTGGGTGATCTTTGAGCACGTTACCGTTCCTGGTACCGAGACGAGCGAGGTCGCTACCGCTTGTCCCTTGTACTCGGGACGGGTCCATGCATACTGACTGACTTGTGGATCGTACGACTTTTTGGAAGAGGCTGGCCTCCTCCATTTATTTGACTGTTGTGGGTTGCATGTTCCTGCTCTGGGGGAAGGCGGGCCTACCCCCGACTCCGGACCCCGGTTCCTTGTTACCTTTTTGCTTTTCCTTTTTTTATCATTGTTATTTATATAGTTATTTGTTTTTTTTTGTTTTTTTAATATAGTCTAGTAGTAGGCTTTGTGAGTTCGGCGACTTATGCCCCAAGTCCCCCCTAAAGGGAGCCGCCTTTATGAGGGGAGGATTGTACTCGTATATCCTGATGATCTGACGAACCAAGCTAGGGAGGAGGGGGGGCAAGCTTCCCACTCTGCTCAACATTGCGGAAGACAGTTACCCATACTGGACGGGTCTCCAAGAAACTGGCGAGCCATGCTAGAGGGAGCTGGGTCCCCTACTTAACCCATCCTGTGGGAGAGGGTTACCCATTCTAGACCTAGATAGGTCGTCAGCTAGGGACCAGACCAAATTGCTCCAACGTAGGCTTCCAGTACGGATCAACAGCGCCGTCCATCGGAGGGATCACTCTTTAGAGTCGTCCTGTGCTGAATGGTTGGGTGTAGGGGCTGGGGATGCGTGTGAGGGTAGGGTCAGCTCCGGCGAGGACAAACTCTCGCATCACGGGACCTGCTTTTTAAAGCGAGCAGTCTCCCTGGGGACGAGGTACCCCTTTCTCGTCGGCTAGCGCCCAGTCCCTGCGCAGCCCCAGTAGGCAGTGGCTCTTGACTCCTGGAGCTAAACAGGAAATTAATACGCATATGGGTGTAAACAAAATTTAGGCTCCTCGGGAGGTGGTCTGCCAGGCCCCCGAAACATCATCTACTGGCTGTTATGCCGCTGAAGAGAAGCAGATGGAAGCACCTCCCACTGCTTCAACAATCCAGAATGGCAAAGTTGGTGGCAAGACACCTGCTGGCTCCTCTACATTATCACAAAACAGAGACACACTTTTTGATGACTTATATCTTACAGAGCCTCACATACAACGCAATATCCACTATCATGAAGAAGTTTGGTAACGTAACTAGAATTAGAATGATCTACGAGAATAATGATACCACCAACAGATGCTATGTTGTCTTTCTGACAAAGGAGGCCGCTAAGACAGCCTTTGAACTTGGAGCCTTGTAGAATAGGGTCAAGTTAACCTTTTCTGCGTTTCTCAGCCTAGGTCGATGACGGCTATGTGCGTGGGAGATTTATAATACAAGCTGAGTGCAAACTAACTGAATGTGGGTTGGCCAAATAGTCGACTATCTTGGAGGTTCCGGCACAATAGAAAAACTGGTACAAAAAATAACTTTACTACCTTCAAATTAATATATTTTACAAGGTTAAAAGGGTTTTTAAAACATGCTATATTCACATTAGACGTACACCTGTCTCAGCGGCTAAGAGAGGGGGAGGGAGACTTGGCGGGGACGGTCGCTGTACAAACAAACGATCAATATTCACCGAGGGTCGCTCGAATGACCTTGGGCGTATTTGAAGCCAACGATGTAAGCTTACACTGGGGAGTGGGGGGGAGTTGAGAGTGCACTTGCATAGGAGAGTTGCGCTTTGCTGTTACCTCGGAGATTTGGTTCGAGGGAATAATAGGCTCCTTGCACAAAGTTCAAATAATAGTCTCTTGACATTGACTATTACGGGATGAACTTAGATCTTGCTTTCGAGTTAGAACACGAATTGAGACTGGGCGCGTTGCGTTCGAGGAGCAGGTAGAACGAGTACGGGGTATACTCAGGCGAATTAATCGAGAATACCCGGAGCTTGAGGGGTTCTGCGAGAATTGTGCAGAATCCAACGGGTACTGACGGGGTGGGCAGGCCGCGGATACTGCCTTCCAACTCTGGCGCTGGAGGATTTATAGTGGGGTCGAATGGGGATTTTCCCCCTCCGTCTGAAGGGGAGGGTTCCAGGGGCCAGACGCATTGGCAGGCGAGAATAGTCTCGCCCTAGTTGCGCGATCGCTAGAAGGTTCTAACTAAGTCGACTGAGGCGAAACTTTGTCCCCACTCCCGATGGCGAG
>OZ018326.1:48929115-48973057 GCA_963969495.1 Ceratothoa steindachneri | reverse complement strand
TCGGTTTATCTTGGCCAAAACTAAGGTAGTGCACTTCTGCCGCCATCCACGGCTCCACCCTGACCCAGACTTGTTTCTAAATACTTGTGCGCCTGGAAGTGGTGGACTTGCACCGTTTCCTCGGTCTTATATTTGACCGACGCCTCACCTGGGAGGCTCATAATCGCAACCTTAGGCTCTCTTGTACCCGCGTCATGGATATTCTTCGTTCCGTGACGTTCAGCGCATGCGAGTTATATGCACCCGCAGCCGAGCGTGTATTGTGGAAGCTGGATCGATCCACCACACCTGCCTTCGCTTGGCGACCGGTGCCTTCCGCACTTTCCCCATTGAGAACCTACTTTTCGATGATGGGGAGATGCCACTCGCTTTGCGCCTTGCACAGTGCATTATTCGCTTGTACGCGCGAGCATGGCGCCTCCCTCAGTCGCCAACCGCTCTCACTGTATCCGCAGCTGATCTTGACGGTGTGTATCCCGCCGAGAGACGCCAATCATACCCTAAGCCATTTGCCTTTAGCGCTAGGAATCTCTTTCGAGAGCTAGGTATACCTCTCTGGCCGGCGGCACCCTTTGTTTTGTCCAGGACGCCACCGTGGATGGTACCCCCCTTTGAATATTTATCGCCACGCCTCTGCTCCCAAAGCTTTTATTGCGGTCGGCCTTTTTGGAGCACACTTCTTATCACGCTGGATACGGATTGTTCCAACTCACAAGAGAGGGTCGGTTTCCACGCCGTATCCCCTTTGTTTAGAGTCGGCTGTGCTCTGCACGGTGCTTCGTCTGTCTGCACAGCCGAGCTGGTTGCAATACACCGCTCGGTACGTGAGATAACGCGACGTACCCGGTTCCGACACCGGATTGTGATTTATAGCGACTCACAAAGCGCCCTGAGTGTTCTCGGGGCATTGGAATCTCCGCATCCCCTAGTACGCGATATCCGTGATGCCACGGCTTTGGCGACCCCGGCAGATGTCGAGATTATCTTCTGGGTTCCTGGACATGTAGGATTGCTGGTAATGGGCACACCGATGAATGCGCCAAAGAGTCCGCGAGGACTGGCTGACCACAGCAGCGTTTCGCTCTCACACCGACTATATGGCAGGAATACGGCTGCCCTCCGGCTGGCTTGGCAAAGAAGATTGGAGATGTTCGAGGGGAACTCAAAGTTTCATGCCATTGCGCCGCGACTGTTTCCTGGACCTACCCCCCCAATGCCGCGACGGCTTTAGGTTGCTTTCTGTCGTCTTAAATTGGACACCCTCGCGGGACGCACCGCCATTTGATGGAGCGCTCGCCTGCCCCTTAGTGCCACGACTTCTCTGTCCCCCAGAGAAGTCTTGTTTAATGCCCCATCTGGGTGAGCTTCGCGCACTTTACCTTGTCCCCGTACCGGGGATGATCGGGGTCGTCGCTGCCGCTTGTCTCTTGTACTCGGACTTGTTCGTTCACACTGACTTGTGAACTATACGACTTTTGACCTTATTGTTGTAGGTCGCATGCTCCTGCACCGGGGGAGGTGGGCCTATCCCCAACGCTGGATCGCGTTTCCTTGTTACCTTTTTGCTTTGATTTGATTTTGTTTTTAGTCTATGATCCTTGTTATTTGTTTTTTTCATTTAGCCTAGTCGTAGGCTGCACTGAGTACGGCGACTTATGCCCAACTAGGCAGTCGCCAGAAGAGCATCTGACGCAGAAGGCAACAAGGCCACGAAAAATGCACACACTCCATACTGGTTTGTTGCCTACTACAAAGAGGGTAATAGCAATTTCAGGTAAAATTGATCTCGAACCTCCCATGCCCATCTGATGGCATGCCTGAAACTATTAAGCCCCATGAGACCTTTAACTTCAGTAAGATGTGCATATATAGTTATGACCTTTTTGACTTCTCCAAAGAGGAGATAGTTGAGATATGCCCTGACAATGTGAGCCATGTCAATAAAATGAAGGGATAAAAAAATCTGATAATCTTGCTTTTCTTTGGATACTTCGCACCCGACAGGATCAAGATTGGCCCTCAATCAATGAGGGTGAAACCTTTCACAGAAAGGCCCCTCCTATGCTACTGGTGCTTCAATTATAGACATGGGAGGAAATACTGTAAAGATGCACCACGGTGCGGCAACTGCTCTGCCCTAGATAATCATGCCACGGCAGAATGCAGTAAAGAGGCCTACTGCTTCCATTGCAGGGAAGATCATCCTGTGAATTCCCGGCAATGCAAAACCTATACATTGGAGCAAGACATCCTACATCTGGCCAACTCACAGAAAATCAGCCTGAGGAGCGCTAGAAGAGAGCTGATGTTTCGGCAGGGGAAGGAGGGCGGAGTGAATACCTTCTCCTCAACCATGGCTAGCCGCCCTGCCAAAGAAACAAAAGCTGCTCTCCCAAAACAGAATGCCACAGTCCCGCCCCCAGAAGGTGGATCTGTTGCATCGGCAGCTGGGAACCGATTTTGTGCCCTAGAAAACGAGACCGAGTCGACACATGCCAACTCAACTGAGTCACCACCGGTCGACTCACTCCAGGTTCCAGAGCCAAAGCCAAAGAGGGACCTGTCTACAAATTTATTCTAGCAGAAGAGACGTCGCTCCTCCTCTAGAGTCCTTGGACTCGGTAGAGGCACCACAACCGGCTAAAATCATTTTGGCAGGAGGTGGAGGCAGTACGCGCTGCTTCTACATCTCTAGTACTCCCAGCGGACAAAGACCAAGACACCGACATGTCAAGTAAAGGCGACACGGAGGAGCAGGAGAGCAATACTGTCACCAGCTCCAACCTGAAGCTCCGCTTGACAACCTACGAGGAGGATGACGTCTTGTCACGCCCTGGAGAGGTAGTCCCCCCAATAATTCCATAAGGAGACAGAAAGGTGATAAGCAGCCATCAGTGGGTCCCCTCACAGAGGGAACCACTGTGGCAGCACAAAAAAAAACATCAAGTTCCCTATAAAGAACAGTGGAGAAAAAAAGGGAAAAAGACTTCAACCATCACCCCCACCTTACCTTCAGCTCAGGAAGAGGTTAAAAAAAAAAGTTAAGTTCCACTGCAAGAACATCGGCCAAAAAGACAGGCCTAGAGTTCCTTAAACCTCGATCAAAATAAACATGGTCACGATCCTTCAGTGGAACCATCGTTGTCTAAGAGCAAACTGGGAGAAACTTGCCACCCTGGTGGCAGACTCCTCCCCAGCAGTTATCTGCCATCAAGAGACCATGATGAGACAGGGAAATCGTCCCTGCCCCACGGGATATGAGGTGCTGCAAACCTCTACTTCCGGTGGTGGATGACATCGCGGCGGCGTTTGTTTATACCACCGTTGTGATGTACCCTTCCAAGAAATATAATTACAATCTCCCCTCCAGCCTGTGGCAGGACGTGTCCACCTAGGCACAGACTACACAGTCTACTCCATTTATCTACCATCAAGTGATGACATTGTACCCCAGCACCTAGCAAACCTTGTGGGGCAGCACCCTCCCCATTGTTACTGCTCGAGACTTCAATTGTCGTCATTTGTTATGGGGGGATTCCATCTGCAATAGCAGGGGTGACTCCCTCCTCGCCTTTATTGATGGGCATGACTTAGTTGTCCTCAACACTGGTGAGCCCACCCATTTCCATACTCAAACAGGCTCATCCACTGCCATAGACCTCTCGTTCTGTAGTTCAAGTATAGCAGCGGATCTCACTTGGATGGTGGATGAAGATCTACGTGGAAGTGACCACTATCCTATAATTCTAAAGACAGTGGTATCCCCCCACCACTACTTCTCTCCCAAAGTGGTCCTCCCCCGTGCAGATTGGCTGTAGTTTGTGGAATCCTGCAACTTTGACAGCCGTGCAGAAGATTTTGGCACCTTCGATGCGGCTGTGGAATACATCACATCCCGCATCCGTGAGCATCCCCCGCACATCGGAATTTCCCACGACGCCCGGTTTCCTGGTGGAACCAGGACTGTTCAGCTGCCAGAAAGGCCTCTCGGCTGGCTGAGAGGAGCTACGGATCTCAGCCTAACTCGCAAACCCATAAGATTGCCTTCCACAGAGCTAGGGCTCACTATCGCTGGACGATGAAGTCTGCTCGACGCTGCTCCTGGCAATCCTATGTGAGCTGCATCTCGTCGTCCATACCAATATCAAAGATATTGCATCGAGTCTGTAAAATGAAAGGGAAGTACGTTCCCCCATCATGCACCATCCTGTCGTTGAATGGAAACACCGTGGCTTCACCTGCTGATGTGGCAGAGGCCTTTGTCACCTTTTTCGCTTCAGTAGCCCAGTGCGACACTACTTTCCCTTCGGCCATACGACGACTCCGAGAGGAACGGAAGGACATTGACTTTGCATCCAGAGGGGGAAAGTGGTACAATGTGCTCTTCACCATACGTGAATTAAGAGAGGCCCTGAAAATCTGTCAGGAAAGCTTCCCAGGGCATGACGACATCCCCCATGCAATGCTTCGACATCTTCCGCAAGAGGGGATGTCCTTTCTGCTACGCCTCTATAACTGAATAAGGATGGATAGAGCATTCCTGAGCAGCTGGAGCCTAGCGGTGCTAATTCCGATCCTGAAGCCGGGAAAAGATCACTCGCAGCCTACCAACTACCGTCCAATCTCACTCACACCCTGCATATGCAAACTGCTTGAGAAGATGGTCAATGTCCCACTTATGTGGATCCTGGAATGTGAAAAGTTCTCCACAAACTGCCAGTTCGGGTTCCACAAGTTTCGTTCCACATCAAGCGCTCTCCTGACATTAGAGTCGTCAATCTGCAGGGCGTTTAAATCGCAAAAGCACCACATCACTTTTTTACCTGGAGAAAGTTTATCACACTGCCTGGAGACACAGCATTCTCCAAACATTCCACAGAACTGGTCTAAGGGGGAGATTGCCGTGTTTCTTAAAGGCCTTCATGGCCAATAGGATTGTCCTTGTTCGAGCTGGACGAGTCCTCTCCTCCCTCTTTCAACTCAAAGGTGGAGTTCCACAAGGCCAGTGTCTTGAGCGTAACTCTATTTGCTGTTGCGATCAATGTCCTAGTGGATGTGCTCCCAAATGGAGTAATCAGCACCTTATATGTGGACGGCCTGTCACTATCATTTGCACCCTCGTGCATGTCAGCGGTCCATAGAGAAAGTCTGTGAGTGGGCTACCCTAAGGGGTTTCCGCTTCTTGCAGAAAAAGACTATCGCAGTACATTTCTGCAGGATCCGGGTAATACATCCCGACCCTGATCTGTATTTTTCTGGCAAGCAGATCCCGTGTAAGGACGAGGCTCTGTTTTTGGAGTTGTTCTTTGACACCAGACTAACCTGTTCTCCTCATCACCATTCACTGAAGGTTGATTGCCTTAGGGCAATGAACCTTCTAAAGTTACTGTCAAAC
The DNA here is from genome assembly GCA_963969495.1 of Ceratothoa steindachneri. Lineage (NCBI taxonomy): Eukaryota > Metazoa > Arthropoda > Malacostraca > Isopoda > Cymothoidae > Ceratothoa > Ceratothoa steindachneri. The sequence continues at coordinate 48,967,662 of OZ018326.1, read as the reverse complement.
ACATCCTGGGGTGCAGACCTCAACATCATGTTGTGGCTGCATAGCGCAATAATATTGCCAAAACTAGAATATGGTTGCGATCTGTACTCCTCCGCTACCAAAGCCCAGCTAAAGGTGATAGATTCCATCCACCATGGAGGAGTGCGCCTTGCAACTTGGGCATTCAGGTCGTCCCCCATCCCTATCCTTCTTGTGGATGGAGGTGCAATTTCCTTGGACCGCCGCAGATATTCAGTACTGATCAGATGCTGGTGCCACCTACAGAGACTGCCTGATTCTCTGGCTAGCCCCCCCCCCCTAAGGGGTGCCGCGATTTGCTGACGGGACTCAGCGCCCCGTCCGGTCCCAGCTTGGCATTCTTTTTCTTCTTCCGCTAACCCCTATCTCTTCTTCTGTACCAATTCTCTTCCCTGTAAGCGGCGCGGCGATTTGCCTTCCTGGCCGCCGTGCTGACGGGACTCAGCGCCCCGTCCGGCCACAGCTTAGCCTCTTCTTCATTTCTTACTTTTGCCTCTGTACGGGTCGACGGATGCGTCTACTGGGGGGGCATCGTCTGCAGGACCGTGCCTTAGAGGAGGTTTGGTTGCCCAGGTCGTCATTTTGTTTCTGGGAGGTCTTAGCACTGCAGTTCAGCGAATCTCCGTTATGCGGCTCCGCTGCTTTTAAAACGACAGTGGGAGTCGGGGGGTGGGGGGGTTACCCCGTCTGGGCTCTCTTTGGATGGACTCACGATGACGATTTGGTGCATGCCCTCGGCTCCAGGGGCAGCCCAAAATAAAATATATACTTATATGGGTAAATTTAACAAACATAACTCCCAGTGACCTGTGGTCAGGTCTCTGGTCATCGTGCCTTGGACCCTGACGGTAGACGCTTTGATCCTTTTGGGTCAGAAGTCGACCCTGAGTTGGATTACAACCGATTTTTAGTCTTGAAAGCGAACGATAGTCCTCTTAGTAAGGCTGACATCTGCAAGGATTTTGTTGAAAAATGTTGGGAACCTGCCCAAATGTGGCCATATAATGATGGCGCATTGATAGTCGAGGCGAAATCAAGTGAGCAGCATCAGCGGATTAAGACCCTACAGTCTTTAGCTTCTGTAGACATGTCTTCTGCTTCGCATCCGACATTTAACACCAATAAAGGTGTTATCCGATCGGGAGAGTTAATAGATTACGATGTTGACAGGCTGGTATCAAAACTTACCAATCAGAAGGTTGTAAGTGCCCACCACATTTCCAGGTTTGTGAATGGTGCTAGGTTACCTACTGCCACCATAATCCTGACCTTCAACAGATTGGAACCGCCCAAGTACGTTAAGGCTGGCTATCTTAACATCCCAATCAAGCCTTATTTTCTGTTCGCTGTATCTTCCTCCTGGCGAGGAAAGAGATACAGCTGTTTTAGCTACAAAGTTAGCTAATTTAATTTCTCAACTCCCTCCTCCATTTTTATTGATTAGCGACTTTAATGCTCGACACCCCCTTTGGGGGGACCATGATAACAACCCTAGAGGAAATATGATTGAGAGATTTCTGGGCACTAATGATGTCTGCTTTCTTAACGATGACAGTCACACAGCATTTCACATCCAAACGAACAGCTTTACATGTGTGGACTTGTCTCTCTGTTCTCCATGCTGTAGAGCTAATTTTGACTGGCCAGGTGATCCTGACTGGTGAGTCAGTGATCACTTCCCCATTTTAATAACACTATGCCTAGCAAAAGATGGAATACAAAAAAAAGCAAACTGGCCTACGTTCAGGCACCCCTCGACCCATGATAGGTCCTTTCCTCATGAAGATATTGAAGTGGCTATTGATGATCTTCTACCCCACGTCAATCATGCAGCTAATTCCTCCATCCCGCTCTCCGGCTCAACTGCTCATGGACCACAATTGCCCTGGTGGTCTGCTGAATGCTCGAGAGTTGTCAATGAATGTAAACAGGCTTGCCGACGTTACCATCGGTGCCCCACAATGGTAAAGAAACTTGCTTGTAACCGAGCAAGGGCAGCATTGCGACGTACCCTTCGACGAGCTCGAAAGACCTCGTTGGATGGTTACATCGCATCGATATGTTGGCAGACCCCTGTAGACAAAATCTAGAAGAGGGCCAAAATGCTGTTGGGGAAATCCAATGGCTTTACAGCTCCCAACATTGTTCAGGCTGGAGAACTGTTGGGAGACTTTTCCTATATTTCCGATGTTTTGGCCGGATCGTTTGCTAATATTTCAAGCCCAGACAACTATCCCATCCAATTCCAGCGCTTTAGGCTCGAACAGGAGCAGCATCCTATCAACTTTATAGAGCCTAACATGGATAATGAGCCTTCTAACCTGCTTTTTTCTATCCATGAGCTCCATAATGCACTGAAGCACTGTGGATCCACTGCACCCGGATCGGATGGCATTTCCTATGATATAATTAGGAATATGCATCCATCCTTCCTCTCACATTTGTTGGACATCTATAACTTGATCTGGATTAGGGGCTGCTTCCCTTCTATCTGGAGGGAGAATGTGGTTTTACCTTTCCGTAAACCAGGAAAGGATGGAATGGAACCCACCCATTACCGCCCCATTGCCCTTACTAGTTGTCTATGTAAATTGTTTGAAAGGATGAAAAATACAAGACTCGTCTGGTTTTTGGAGACAAACCATCTTATATCTCCCTCTCAATCAGGGTTCAGCAAAAAGAGTACCATTGACCTGCTTGTTAGAATGAAGCCTTATATAAGAGATGCTTTTTCAAAGAGGCAGCATTCTGTTGCTGTTTTCTTTGATATTGAGAGAGCATATGATACCACTTGGAGGCGTGGTATCCTTAAGCAACTCCATGATTGGGGCCTGCGGGGCTTTCTTTCCAGGTTTGTCAAGCAATTCCTCATGTGGCGCACACTACGTGTAAAAGTTGGAAATTCCCTATCAGAGCCCGTAGAGGAAGTTGAGGGTGTGCCACAGGGAAGTGTCCCCTGTGTCACTTGCTTCTCTGTGGCCCTCAATAACATTATCGCAAATCTCCCATCTGAGATTTCCTCAACTCTATATGTGGATGACTTAGCGCTTATCTGTTCATCGCCTAGACTTCCACTTGTCATCCGTAAGCTACAGCGGGTTATAAATACTGTAGCTGATAATGCTTCTTCCAAGGGCTTCCGCTTTTCCGCAGTAAAGACCAAGGCTGTCCACTTTTACAATCATAGATTGGTGACATGGGACCCTCCCCATTTGTTACTTTATGGTGTCCCTGTCACCTTTGAGCCCCACTTCAGATTTCTAGGGGTGATCTTTGATTCCAGGCTTTCTTGGAGGCCTCATTTGGATGCTTTGAAAAGGTCTTAGAATGGACATAATGAAATTACTGTCACACACTTCTTGGGGAAGTGATCAACGCACTCTGTGGCTTTTATATTCAGCATTGGTCCAGTCAAAGCTGGACTATGGGTCACAGGTGTACTCCTCTGCCTCGCCGTCCATCCTTAAAAAATTAAATACTGTGCATAACCAGGGTGTGTGCCTGGCTTCTGGAGCCTTCAAGTCCTCTCCTGTGTGGAGTCTAACCTCGAATATCTTTTTAGATTTGAGCAATTACCATGGTCGCCAGTATATAAGTGCCCTTTCAATTTGCGAACAGTGGCCTCATATGATAGATTTCCATCCCTGGCTCGCCCCTTTGCTCTGCGCATGGCCGAGCACACATGATGTCTAAGGGAGTTTTCTGTTATTCCATTTTCAATATCAAAGATTCCCCCATGGCTTATACCACCTGTAGTGGTATGCAAGGGGCTTACTGGTAAGCCCAAGGATCAGTTCTTACCTGTAGCCTTGAGATCCATGTATGATCAACACTCCTCCCACCATTGGCCTAGCACCTTTGTGTTTACCGACGGGTCCAAGTCATCGGACGGAGTTGGAGCTGCTCTTTCTTCCCATCTCAGACAGCATTGGTTCGCTAACAGGTGCAGCTTCTGTTTTCACAGCAGAACTTGTTGCCATTCTTGCTGCACTCTTTGTTATTGCTCCTATGCCATCTGGTTGTTTTATAATTTTCTCTAACTCCCTTAGTTCTCTGGAGGCACTGGGTGCTTTTGGTTCTAGCCATCCACTGGTTTCCAACATCCAGCGCTGGCTTTTTTATCTTTCTTCTATTCACAAGATTTCTTTTTGTTGGGCGCCTAGTCACGTGAGCATCCCAGGTAATGAAAGGGCGGATGCTGCAGCCAAGCAGGCGGCATCATTGGGGACACCCCCATCAGCCTCAGTCCCACTTCGTGATGTCTATCCCCTCATCACCGAATATGTAGTCAGCTTATGGCAGAAGATGTGGGATGAGCTTCCTCCCACCAAGCTCCATTCCATAAAACCTTCAGTCCACCCATGGCCATGTACCATGAGACCACATAGACTGGAGGTTATTTTGTGCTGACTGAGGATAGGCCATTGCCGCCTCACTCATGGGTACTTGATGAATGGGCAGCCCCCACCTTTGTGCATCCTGTGCGGGGTGCAGCTGTCCATCTTTCACATCTTTGCAGTATCCCCTTTTGAGAAATCTTGGTAGGGTCTTCCCTTTCATTACTGGGCAGATGGCCCCCCAACAGGTTCTGCGGGGCATATTGTCTGAGACTTGTGTCTCTTTTAGTGTGAATAGAATTTTTAAATTTTTAGAAGAATCTAATCTTTTAGCCAAAATTTAATATATTGTTTCATGATTTTATATGCTCTGTTCTTGTATCTATTGTTGATCCATCTATACTCTGTTTTTATCCTCTGTCGAGTTCTCAATAGTTTATTTTTTATATCCTTTTACACCCCTTGATGGTTTTAAATTCCTATACTTCCATTCTATTGATCTTAATTTCATAGCTATATTTTTGTATATTCTCCAGATGTCTATATTTTTATTAAGAACACTCATGCAAATTACTCAGCCTTGAATTTGGCTGCGGGCTAGTCGCTTTGCAGCATTTATTTTCGGCACTATTCTTCTTCTCTGGCTAGCCAAAGAGTGTGGGCTGACGCCAATGCCACTCAACACCCTGCTAGAGGCATTTGGTGCACGAGTCCGGGTGTTACTTGACGCCCACCCCGACCTGACTCTGCAAATACTTCCTATACTTCCATTCTATTGATTTTAATTTCATAGCTATATTTTTGTATATTCTCCAGATGTCTATATTTTTATTAAGAACACTCATGCAAATTACTCAGCCCTGAATTTGGCTGCGGGCTAGTCGCTTTGCAGCATTTATTTTCGGCACTATTCTTCTTCTCTGGCTAGCCAAAGAGTGTGGGCTGATGCCAATGCCACTCAACACCCTGCTAGAGGCATTTGGTGCACGAGTCCGGGTGTTACTTGACGCCCACCCCGACCTGACTCTGCAAATAAGACCGCGGGAGCAGCCCAGACTATGCCCCTGGGACCTACCTGAGGACGAAACAAGCTGAGCTCCTCCAGGTTAAAGACCACCAGTCTTTACATGAGGGATCTACACCAGTCTACACAGATGGCTCCAAGACCAATGAAGGAGTCAGTTTTGGAGTTATCTTTCCCTCATCCAGGAAAGGGGGCACTCTTCCTAGAGCTGCCTCTATATTCAGACTCGAAGTGCCCTTCACATGATAGATTGTTTTAATCCTACCACCCGCTGATTCTATCAATTTTGAAGTGGCTCCATCTTCTGTTGAACCAAGGTTGCACTGTGCAATTCTGCTGGGTCCCTGCCCACGTGGGGTCCCCTAGCAATGATGCAGCTAATGCTCTCACAAGGACATTCGCATTAAGACCGGCAACAACCCACCTCACAATACCAGCATGTGATATCCGACCTGCTATCCGCCATACCATACTTCAGGCATGCAAAGAGCGGTAGACCGCATTAGATGGAAACAAACTAAGATCGATCCGTGAAAGCGTTGAGAGATGGAAGTACAGTGGTCTGCCACGCCACCTGCAGGTAGTGGTTACACAACTACGGGTGGGCCACACCAAAATTACTCACACTCACCTTATGGAGAGAGGTCCACTCCCTTATTGTGATGATTGTTTGGTGCCCCTTACAGTGTTCCACATGATGGTGGAGTGTCCAAGCCTGGGAGATCTCCACAACGCCTATCTTGGGAGGCACCGGAGGCCAGATGGTGCCTACTCCCTACTCTCCATGCTTGACCAGGCTGGTGGAGTGGATCAGGATGTGATCATATTTTTGAAGGAGGTTGGCCTCCTCAAACATATATAATTCAAAAATTCTTTATCCCAAATATAAATACTATTTTAAAACAATCTGAATACTCTAAAATATATTCCCTATATTTTAGCCTTCATCCATTTACTGATCATCTTTCACTCATTCATCCCTATCCTCCTCAGGCATCCATCAAAGCACTATTCTGTAAATATCATAAATCAACTTGATCAGGCATAATTCATCTATTCAGTCTCATTCACCCACTCACCCCCACCATCTCTGACACATTCATTCATCCATTCATAAATCATTACTCATCCACTCTCCCTCATTCATCCACAGCTCTGCACTACATCTGTAAATACTCATTGTTTTAAATTTATAATTTATTTTATTTTTAATATTCTTTATAATTTTAAATCTTCACCACCCATAAAAAATGCACAAGCTACATAAAAAGGTTTAGCAGGTGGCAATAACCTAGTAGTTGCACCACTTAACTAATCAATCGATCAATTATGCCCCAAGTAGGCAGTCGCCAGATGTGCTCCTAAAAAAAAAAAAAATGTGCCCTGGAACAAAGCGCAAAGGTATGTTTAGTACTGTGGGGCTATCGATTCAAGAGAATATTTCACCCTGGCACAGCACATTCAGGTATCCGTGTTCCTTATCGAGATGCTGTTGATTTGTGAAACTGTATATTTGGGCCCAGGCTCAACATTCAGAATTGCAAGAAGCTACAACATAACATTCATCAATGACAAAAGCTACAAGAGCCTATCAAATGACATCCAAGTCAATCCCCACCCCAATTACCTACAAAGGATAGTCTCCATAACATCAACTTGAAGTTATTACAAGTCAAGGATCATCAAAAGCTCTACCATGCAATTGTATATGCACTAATATCAATACTAAAATATGTACAATTTATACACCCCCAAGACAAAACTCAAAAAACACAATAACATTCCCTCTCCATATACTTGTCCAACCTGCACTTGAGAACATTAAGATTTCTACTCTCTCTTACCTACTGAGTTCAGTCAATACCGATCCATTCCATAGCTAAATTCTCTATTATATTTGTTCATGTGTATAACTAGATTTTTCAAGGTTAAATGTCATCTGGCACTTATGTGCCCAAGCAAATAAATTGTTGAATTCATTCTGCACTTTACAGTTATGCTCAACTTCTTTTATAGATGCTACCAATTTGATGTTATCTGCAAAATTGACACTTTGGTATTAATTGCTTTCCCAAGGTCATTTATATAGATTACAAATAACAATGGACCCAGAATTGATCCCTGAATTACCCCACTGACAACATTCCTCCACTGTGACTTTACTCCATTTAACACTACCATCTGCTTCCTATTTTTCAGCCATTCATTTATCCAATTCATTACTCTCTCACATATCTCAAGCCTTTTTATTTATTAACCAGTTTCCTGTGTGGAACCTTGCCAAAGGTTTTATTAAAATCTAACTAAATTACATCTATATTCTTTCCTTTATCCAATTGTTTTGTTACATAATCCATAAATTCCAGTAACCTTTTTAAATTTGATCTACTTGTTCTAAATCCATGCTGAGTATTGTTGATTAACCTACTATCTAGATGCTGAATGAGAATTTTGTTTCTTAATTACCAGACTCTTTCACCTCAAAATTATTTTGTTCCATTCAGGTGATAAGACAAGACTGTGTTTACCCGAAGGGAGCAACTTTGTACACATGGAGTTTTCCACTTATTATTACCCCGGGGGATTCAACTTCCCAGGCAAGTTCTTTGCAGTCTTTTTCACATGACAAGGTAGACTACAGATGCATATGAGTGTAAAATTTTGCACACTGTTAAGGTACGCTTGGCTCGTGGATAAAAAATTCAGGTTTGGGATGATGTCACTGGTCTTGGTGCCTAGTAGCAAGAGTACAAAAGAGTCAAAATAATAATATTGAAACTTGCTTTTGTTTCCAACTTTTAGTGTAGAGCTCCCAGCAAATCGTCATATGAAAGAGTACAAGATAGTGATCACTAAATATTTTAATTCTTAATGTTTAATCTTGACATAATTATGAAGAGTAAAAACTATGAAAGATGATTTGAGAACATAAAGATCCTTGTTGTTTGTGCAAGAAAGCACAAAGAATAGATTGTACGAACTCTGAGCAGCCCTTGATGCTCCTGTCACATGATCCTACCACTGGGTTCATCACCATCTCAACCACCTTGGAGATTTAAGGTGGAATCAGTGCCTTATGATATGATAAAAAGTAATGTAGATAGGCTGCTTTGAGTCGAACCCAGCAGTTTCCTTGACCCCCTTCGCATCATTTACTGTATTCATCGCCACCAATGGACCTGTGGACTCGGCCAGCCATATGGCGGCATTGCTTGAGGCTGCATGCCTCACGGAAGAGCCTTTCGCTGGCCACGAAGTAAGTAAAGATATACCAGGGAGCGCATTCCCAGCCCATCATTTCTGCCCATTGCACAATGAGTGTAGTCATATTCAGTTGCCTTGTATGGTGCGCGCGCAGCTAGGAACGCGATATTCTACTCCCCAGTTAATACACACAAATATGTGAACCAATTGGGCGTTTGTTGGAGTGTGAGACATTTGTATGTTGTGGGAAAGAATGGAGCACTAGTCGTGTTTTAAATGGAGCTTGCAGATGTTTGCTATTGTTCTATGAAAGGGAATGAAATGTTTGTGTGAGATGGAGTGCAATCACTACTGCTAAGCTCCGCCATGTATCCCTCTCTCATGGACAAGACGCCCCCCATCCTCCTCTTCAACCATATAATGATTAATGAAAATTCACATCAAAATCAGAATGAAAATTGCGGATGAGCCCAAAGGCTGTAAAAATGATAGTGGTGTTGTGATTGGCTCTGTATATGTGTATGATGAATGTAGGAGCTTATCCCTCCCCCCAATAAGCGGCGAGTTCACAACACTGGAAGCTTTGTCTCTGCCCTCTCTGGGATTGAAGGCAGCATCTTTATGTTAGAAATCCATTACCCTATTCATGAAGCTAGCGGGAGCTCCGAATGCAATCATTGGTGGTTCAGGGTAGGATTAAAGAGGCTATGGCAGTGCTTTTATACCATGATACAATAATTGGCTATAATTGTGTAAGCTCGAGAATAATGTGGGTGAGTCTGAGATTTGCAAAGTTGCAAATTGCGTGGATGTAGTGCATGTGGATCCTGTAATGATAGAATTGAAGTTGTTTTGCAATGACTTGAGACAAGTGGTGAATGGAATTGGGAATCAGTACTGGTTGATAGAGATATGAATGGTGAAATGATGAGAAATATGCTGTGGGGAGCAAAAAGGTAGGCATACATGGAAATGCTAAATCACCCAGTTAAGAATGTCAGAGATGTAGGTGAATAAATACAAAGTGGCGAGAGAAAAATCACTTGTGTTTAACCAAACTAAAAAGGAGCTAATGAAATATTTGAACAGAAGATGAATGAGGATCAAGATGGAAACAGGAAGCTATTGTGGAAGATGGTGAAAAGCCGAGAGGAGAAATGAGTCAACATCAAAGATGAGAAGGGCAAGGTAGTTGTGAGCAATGAGGAGTTTAAAAGTAGATTGCATGAGTACTTTGTTGTATAATGTAGCTATGAATGAGTGGTTTTGTGGGTGCAAACCTGGTGCTGTATTGTGTTAAGAAATAGGTAAGTGTGCAAGAGGTTGTTAGTGTTGAGAGCTCTGAAAATGGGATGGCAGCTGTGTTTATAAGGCATTTGAAGTGGAAAGAGTGTCTGATAACTGGAAAAATTTTCTCATAGTACCATTGTACAAGATTAAAGGAGGGGCAAGGTCATATAGTAATTAAAGGACATTAAATCTGTTGTTAAGATAGAGGGTATAAGAAAGATAACTGAAATTGATAGGGGATGACAAAGGGGAGTGTATAACGGGTAGGGTATGTTGTGGAGCAAGTATTTGCATACCTTTTACTTGGGTAAGAGGTGTAAAGTGTATGCTAGGTTCATAGTTCTGAAAAAAAAAAGCTTATTACTATGCAGATAAAGTGTGTTAGGATGAAAAATAAGTTTAAGTGCTTTAACATACCTGGGAGTGTAAGACAAGGTTGTATGATGCTGCCATGGCTGTTAAATCTCTTATGGATAAAGTACAAATGAGGATCGATTTGCTTACAGGTCTACACACAAGTAATTCACCATGTTATGGCATCATGAACACACCACATGCAGAATACAGCCTCGCAGCCATGCGAACTCTTACCCACCATTTTAACATTTTCCACTAAACCTCGCTCCCTGTTCCACAAACATTACACTACATGTAGCTACACGCTACAGAGATGAAACTGCCCAACTCACCCAACACCCAGATCTACAATAAAACATACCTGGCTGCAACAGAACCTAATAACCCCCTGCCCCCTAACATATGTCAGTTTACATCTTTGATTTAGTAGCGCACCCTTTCCCCCTCAGTCACATTTTCAGACTTCTCACTCTCCTTAGAGACAAAACCCTCGGAGCTGAGTGTCACCCTAGACAATTCAAGTAATTCAATTCATCACACACACCTAAACGAAGTACATCCACTTCACATTCACTTTTGTTAGTGAGGTTTAAGCACCTGATCTCGCACCTTGCACCAAAATACAAAGGACACAAATTAAAGCACTGCACTTTATCATGGAATATGTTTCAGGCCCCCCAGTTAATCACCTACACTCAGACGAAGGCAGGTCTCATAAAACAGCACCTCAATTTTTCACTTTGCTACTATGAAGAGAATCTCACAAACACTGCTTGAGACTATGTGCATTACTCGCAGCAAAAATAATAATGCTGTGGTTTCTAAGTTCTTTATTTTCCATGACTTTATTCCAGAAATTTACCTGAATGAAGTCTTAGGGGTAAATAAAGGCCTGAGCGCTTGCAATCACGAAATTTTCTAGCCTCTAAATGCAAGGCTCATGTCATCCCAGCATTCCCAAACTAGGGTCCGATCATACACACTTCTTGTACAGATAACACAACTACCATCCATACCCTCTCCTAAAGGCTATTCCACCAGACTTGGAAGAAACACCCTTCCCACATCACACAAAAAGCGCCCTAAAAAGTCTCCATGTAGTTCCTTCCCAAAACTCAACACTGCATCGCCTAGTTATCTGCACCTGCTGTTGGGAATCATAGTTCAACACATTCACATCACAATGTGAACATATTTACACCTCTCCTCCACCAACCTTTTAGATAAACTGAGTGTTATATCTGGGAGAGACTGTCCATCGGCGGAGTTTCTTGAGGCCATTGGCCTTTGGAGAAGAACTTTCGGCAGGGGTTACAAACAACATGAAGTTTGTTATGACAAACGGCTTCAAGATAACCATTTTCCTCTCCCTTTTCTTACTCTGTCCATGTATTTTTCTGTTCAGTATTCCCTCGTTGGATTATATAATATTTCCTCATTTTCAGGTAGTCTCCCGCTTAAACTCCTATTGAAATCCTGACGGTTTGAGACCCCTTTGTATATATGTATACATTTACCAGTTGCTCTTTTTTTTAATTCATACAGTGGTTGGACAAAATAATGGAAACATTAACTAATGCACCTATTCACACCAAAAAAGGTTTTAAAACTTTTTTAAAATGCCTAATAATGACGTTGAACACATAGTGGTCTCCATAATTCACAGATTTTGCCATAATCAAGTTTTTTTTGTGTAAATTGGAGCAAAAACTAGAGGATATATTCCATCTAAAAAGCGTTTACGAAGGAGCTAGAGCAGGTTTCACTCGAAAACGGTTAAATTCGTATAGATACAGCCCAAAACTGTATGAATCGATTGGTCGGCGTATTGAATCTATTTATACTGCTAAGGAGGAGGGGACTCAAAGTCAGTAATTTAATTAATGTTTCCATTATTTTGTCCAACCCGTGTATATACTTTAAAGTTCGTAGTGATTTTAGCGTTTTTTATATAGCGCTCGTAGATAGTCATATATAAAATAAATAACTGAAAGTATATGCAGGTTAGTTATGTGGAGAATGTACCATAGAACTCCCTCACACGAACTTGTGACATTATTTTGAAGAAGATTTTGAGAGATAGTATATAGAATCAGAAAAATCACTGTAGCTGTAGTGTTTTTCTTGTGAGAACTATTCTTCTTCTTTTCAGGATTATATTATTAAAAAAAAGGATTCCTGAGAAAGTATTGGTAGATGAACTCTGAGTGTATATATTTTGTCTCAGTAAGATCACGCCCTTTAGGAGTAACTGGCCAATTCTATATTCTTTCCTTCATCTAATTTGATGTAAACTTTTGCCGAATAACATCCTATTTGCCCCTTAGGATTGGTAACCGAGCGTTTGCGACAATACAAGGAGGTTTAAGCTCTTATATTTGAGTGCTTGTGCTTATTGGTGCGAACTTATTCCGAGATTTAAAATATACTCTACCTGCCCCAGTATTTTGGTCAGAGGTTTGCTATATCACAATCATCACCACGATTTTTGTATCACAGCTTCCTTTTTAAGGTTTTCTTTACTCTCCTAAGCCTCCACTGGGTAAATATCACCTTGTTGGATTACATAAGTTTCAAATAAATCGGATCATAATATTCGAACGGCCCTGCTTGCAGTACTGAGTGGAATGATTCCCCGTGAAGTTGTTTAGAAAACAGACCTACATAGACTTTGATGCTCCTTGCGGATAGAAATCAAGTTCCTTTCATGCTGTTTGTTTTGTCACCCAGGGAAATTTGCGTTCATTTAAGAAAGAAGGGAAAATATTTAGTAAATAGAGGAAGACTAATGAAAAGGGTTAATGGTGAAAGATGCTCCAAATAGTAAACCTCGAACCCTTTTAAGGGTCGGGAGGTATTATAAACCTCGGTTACAAGTTTGAACCAAGTCCAAGAGACTCGACCTTCCCCCACACTCCTTGGCCAGGCTCTCACTTTGTTAACAAGAGCCCGGCGTTACCTTCTGGGCTTTTGGTCTTTGGAGTATCCTTTGTATGATTAAGAAAACTAAAGAGAAAAAGGGGAAAAAAATAACCATTACCCCTCTCCTGCAGTTCCACCCCCAAAGATTTATATGTTAGTAAGCCCGTTCAAGGTGGATGTGGATCTGTTGTCGTGTCTGTGGCTCAATGCTTTTGCATGTCACCTCAAGGAGAGAACCATTCATAAGACGCCCACCCCACCCTACATCGATGTCCATATGGAATTGCTGATGCCAAGGGTATGTACCATAGAGATGTGTGTAATTCTTTGCAAGTCTTCTGGTGCTCTGGTTTGGCGGGGGGGGGGGAGTTGCATATGCTTTGTTCTTTTGTTATTTATACTCCCTCTTTCTTATTCCCTTTTAATCTATTTAGATTAGTTCCTGTTTATATCGCCCCTGTAAAGGGCACGGCGATGTGTTTTCATGACCGCCATGATGACTGGACTCTGCGCCCCTTTCGGCCCCAGCTCAGCCTCTTCACCTTCCGCGAACATCTATGACTTTCTGTACCAACTCATCTCACTCGCCGCAGGGGGGCGGATACCCTACGTACCCTGTTACACTTGGTACCTGGAGGAGCCACACGTCCTCCTGGCCTGAGTGCAAATTAGGAAAGCCCCATCACTGGGTTGATTTGAACTCGGACGGGGCCCTGGTAACTACTTGTACTTTCCCCTTGTTCCCTCTCAGCATTCCTTCTTTTCTACAACTATCTCCTCAACCTCTTCTCTAGGCTTAAGGACTTGACCAGCTACTTCCTGCCCTGTCAGAAGAGAGGATTTGAAACCCGTATAAACAACGCCTGCAGGTCGCAAAAGACCTGGGCGTTGGGAGGGGATTAATGGGAAGATCGGTTTTCGGCCAATAACCCCCTCCCTGCACGTATTGAGATCACCACCCTGCCATGTTGGCTGCCAGGCCAACTAGAAGTTTCGGGTCACTGTATCTGGGACTGCCACAACAGATCTTCACATCTTGGCTGACTTGTCGATGATTAGTAAGCCCTATTTAGGAAATCCACCTAGCTGCCCTTCATCTCTGGCTGCTCAGTTTGGAACTGCTACCTTTGGGGAGAGACCGGTCCACTGTACGACCATTAACACACCCAGGGTGTACCCCTGAAAAGTCAAAAATCCCGAGATAGGATTGGTGAAAGCAGTTGGCCTCAATATAGTTCACCTATCTTTTCTCTGGTTCTTATTCGTCATAAGCATGGGAATTTTCGTGTTGGGTTTTTATTTTTAAGCAATTTTTCGGACCCAATCACTCTTTAAAAATCTTTGCCCCATTTTGGTGCTGGGCTGTTCGAGGAAAACCATTATATCACCACTGACCGGTGTAGAGGCTTCCTATTTGTCATTTTTGTAGCTGCCTTAGGGCAACTCCACTTTAGTTCCAGCGCCGGCCCATCTTTTCCCTTCTCTGGGAACTATCAAGAAAGCAGGAACCAGACGCTCTACAAGGCCAACCCCCCCTAAAGGGGAGACATGTGCCGTGACTTTTTGTTGGAAGTCGGCGTACCTGAGCCCCTTTCTTTCCCATTGGAGTCCCTGATACCTTAGGGGGGTAGGGGGATGGCCCCTTGCAAGTCATTCATGGGTTTAGAACTAGGGAACTTTAAGAGTTCGATGTAGCTTTCGGGCCGGTGGCTTCTCTAGTTCTGCCCAGGACGCTACCCTGGAGGGTACCACATTTGGCTATTTGTTGCGACGCCTCTGCTCACAAAGCTTGTACAGCGCCGGGAGTATTGCATTCTACCTTTTTGGAGCACACCTCGTATCACGCTGGAACCGTGCTAGTGTATACGGATGGCTCCAAGTCTGAAGAGGGGGTCGGCTTCTCCGCCGTATCTCCTGTGTTTGAAGTCAGCGGGGCTCTGCCAGGCGCTGCGTCTGTCTTCACGGCCGAGCTGGTGGCAATATACCACTCGGTACGGGATATTACGCGACGAGCCTGGTTCGGAGACCAGATTGTAATCTATAGCGACTCACAAAGCGCCCTGAGTGCTCTCGGGGCATTGGAATCTCCGCATCCCCTGGTTTGCGATATCCGTGACGCCACGGGTTTGGCGAGACGGGTGGATGTCGAGATTATCTTCTGCTGGGTTCCTGGACATGTAAGAATTGCGGGAAATGAGCGCGCCAAAGAGTCCGCGAGGAGTCTGCGACCGGACCTGCGTTTCGCTCTTCCTCACACCGACTACATTGCAGGAATACGGGCAGCTCTTCGGACTGCTTGGCAAAGAAGATGGGAGACGGTCGAAGGGAGTTTAAAAGATGCGTGCCATTGCGCCGTGAGTTCCCATGGACTTATTTCCCAATGCCGCGACGGCTTCAGGTCGCTTTCTGTCGTCTCCGAATTGGGCACACTCTTGTGACGCATCGCTATTTGATGGAGCGCTCGCCTGCGCCCTATTGTGACGACTGCGTCGTGCCCCAGACTGTTCGGCACATTCCTGTCGAATATCCCAGTCTGGGTGATCGCGCACGTTACCTGTCCCGGTACCAGGATAGTCGGGGTCGCTACCGCCTGTCCCTTGTACTCGGGACGAGTGCGTGCACCTTACTTGTTGGAATTGTAGACTTTTGGTGGGAGGCCCGCCTTCTCCCTTTTATTTAACCAGTTTTTTTTGTTTTGTTTTTGTTTTTTGTTTTTTTTCCTTATGGGTTGCACGTTCCTGCGCTGGGGGGACCTCCCCCCCGACACAGGAGCTTGCTTCCTGCTCGTTGGCTTTAACCCTTTTTTTAATTTTTGGTGTCGAGTTTGGGGTTTTTTTTTGTGTGTGTGTTTTAATTTGTTTTTAAAGTTCCCTAGTACTAGTCAAGTTTTTAATACGGCGACTAATGCCCAAGTAGGCAGTCGTCAGATAAGCTCTTTAAAAAAAAAAAAAAAAATGCCCCGAGACCGAGAGATGCTACGATACCTAGTTGAATGAGGCATGGCCTTTCGGTTAGATTTGTTCAACAGGATCTGGGTATAGGGTATCCTCCCAGATCCTGGTGAATGACTACTATGCTCGCTTTTCGCAAATCGAGGATAGATCATTCTACTCCGGCCGGTTTTCTCCCAATCTCTCTAACCTTCGGCGTTTGAAAGTTGATGGAGAAATTGGTAAATGTTAGATTAGCCTTTTTTCTGGACTGCGGAAGCCAGGGTGTGGCTTCCGAAATTCCACTCCACGTCGGATGCTCTGCTCCGACTGGAAAATGTTGTTTGTAAGGTCTTCCTTCCTAGTCAATACTAAGTCACGGTGTTTTTTAATTTGGAGAAGGCCTATGATACCGTATGATAATACGGTATCATGGAGACTAGACGATAGGGTCGAGGAGATGCCTCCCAATCTTTATATCGAGTTTTTGCGAGATTATCTATTCCGCCTATGGGTGGAGGGAGCCCTCTCCAGCCCAATGGAGCAGGAAGAGGGTCTCCTGCAGTGAAGTGTCCTCACTGTCGCACTCATTACCCTGTGGTTCAACAGCACCACCTCGGTGCTGCCGGAAGATATTCTCGCTACGCTGTACGTGGACGACCTTTCAATCTCTTTTGGCGCGGCCCAGATGCCAACTGTGGAGCGTCGACTCCAACAGGCATTGAACCGCGTCTCTCGCTATGCCGAAGCGCACAGGTTTCTGTTTCCCTTGGCCAAGACTAAGGTTGTGTACTTTTACTGCCATCCACGGCTCCACCCCCAACCGGACTTTTTGGGACAGGGGTTCGCCTTGAGGTGGTGGATTCTCACTGTATCCTTGCGATTGTTTTCGATCGACGCCTCACCTAGGAGGCTCGTATTCAAACTTAGGGTCTCTTGTACCGCGTCATGGATATTCTTCGTTCCGTGACGCCCTGCTCCTAGGGTGGTGATAGGACTACTGCCCTTCTTTTCCACTTATCTTTTGTTCGTTCGAAGCTTGACTACGGATGCGAGTCCCCCCCCCCCCCCCCCATTCCTCGACGGCTTCAGGTTGCCTTCTGTTGTCTTGGAATTGGGAGCACTCGCGGGACGCACCGCTTATTGATGGAGCGCTCGCCTAGGCATTATTGGTACGACTGTGTCGTCCTCAGGAGGCTAGCCTCCATTTTATGTCTGTTATAAGTCGCATGTTCCTGCCCTAGAGAGAGGCTGACTTCCACCCCCGACGCCGGAGCCTGCTTCTTCTTTGCCTTTTTAAAAAAAATTTGGGGTACTTATGCCTAAGTAGGCAGTCGCAATGTGGCCGTTTAATTATATAATAATCATATGATGGATTCGTGCACACAGACCTGTGAACTCATGAACTTTCTGGAAGAGGTTGGCCTCCTCCATTTTATTTGACTGTTGCTGGGCGTATGCTCCAGTGCCGAGGAGGAGGAGGAGGGCCAACCCCGACGCCGGAGCGTGTCTCCTGCTTCTTTTTGCATTGTTGGTTTTCTTTTAGTTTTTTTTTTTAATTAGCCTAACAATATGATAAATATAATTACTGCGATTTATGCCCTTTTAAGCATTCGCTAGATAGGTTTTTAAACAAAATTCCTGTCCCCAGTATTTATGAGGGGCGGTCAATAAGTTTTGCACTTGCACCACTTGTCGCTGAGGCTTCGAATTCCCGACAACCAGAAACCTCCCGACTGCTGTTCAATCCACTCCTGGACGGCGAGCTGGACATCTTCATCGTCCCCAAACCGGCGTCCATGCAGTGCAGCCTTGAGCTAGCGGAATAAAAAGTAGTCGCTAGGAGGCCAGATCTGGACTCTAGGGGGGGTGGTTGAGCTCCTCGAATCTGCACTCTCGCAGGGCAGCTTGTGCAACTCTG
This sequence comes from Ceratothoa steindachneri, assembly GCA_963969495.1. Lineage (NCBI taxonomy): Eukaryota > Metazoa > Arthropoda > Malacostraca > Isopoda > Cymothoidae > Ceratothoa > Ceratothoa steindachneri. The sequence goes on along the minus strand of OZ018326.1, from coordinate 48,949,659 downwards.
GCCTTGTGGACAGGGGCATTGTCGTGGAGGAGCAGGACACCGCGTGTCAACTTGCCGCGCTGCTTCTGACGGATGCACTTCTTCAACCCAGCCAGTTCCTCGGCGTAATATTGGCCTGTGATGGTCCTTCTACGAGGCGCATAGTCCACCATCAACACTCCCTTAGAATCCCAGAAGATGGTGGCCATGATCTTCCCAGCTGAGGGTTGGGTCCGGAACTTGATGTGGGTCGGGAGCCCCTGTGCTTCCAGGCCATGCTTTCGAGCTTGGTCTCGGGATTCTAGTGATGGACCCACGTTTCATCACATGTTACTATGCGTGATTCGAATCCCGCGGGGTCTTGGTTGTACAGGAGCAGCAGCTCCTCCGAACTTTGACGACGTTGAAGTCGATCATGGGGCGTGAGGTTTCTAGGGACCCAACGAGCAGAGACCTTGGTCATGGCCAAATTGTCGTAGATGATGTTGATAACACTTCCATGTAATATTCCAAGTTCTCGCTCGATTTCTTCGACCTTCACCCGTCGATTTTCGAGGATCATCCTCTCCACACGGGCCACATTGTCCTCGTTGGTCACGTCTGACGGGGGTCATCTTCAAGGGACTCACGACCATGGCGGAACTCCCTATTCCTGCGAGCAATGGTTGCATAGGAAGGGGCGGTGTCGGTGTACGCTGCAACTATGCGTTCATGGATCTCTTTTGCATTCTTGCCTTCCTTGGTCAAAAGTTTGATCACTGCGCGGTGCTCAACCTTCTCTATTGTTGAAAAATTTGTGACTGACGATCTGCGATCAGCTACTGCTTCTTAGATAGACGAGGCAGGAGCGTGCGGCTGCTGGTCCTGACTTGTCATAACTTGTCCTAACACCCCCACAAACAGCCATCCCCCTTCCTCTGTTTTGCCCTACCGATTCGCAAAACTTATTGACCGCCCCTCGTATAATTGACGCTGTATACTATTTCTCTTTTCATTTTTATCATTTTCTCTCATTGGGATTACTTACATTTCCATATTTAAATCAACCCCATCCCCCGTAAGTAGCACGGAGATTTGCTCTCCTGGCTGCCGTGCTGACGGGACTCAGCGCCCCATCCGGCCCCAGCTTGGCATTCCTTTTCTCCTTCTGATAACCCCAACTTCCTCTTCTGTACCAATTCTCTTTCACCCTGCACCCCGTAAGGGGTGCGGCGACTTGCCTTCCTGGTCACCGTGCTGACGGGACTCAGCGTCCCGTCCGGCCCCAGCTTAGCCTCTTCTCCTTTCTTTCAGCACACTGAGCCTAAATAAGGAATGTGCTTAAAGACTATTAAATAAAAAAATAAAATAAATAAATCATCCCCCTTAACATCGATATGTGAATTGTGCGTCACTCGCGATTATTTCTTGCAGATCATTTTGAAACCAATGCTGAAGAAATCCAAACAAAAAGGGCGGCCGAGAGCTCTCCAAATATTGACTTCCCGCCTTGTCATCTCAAATGTTCGTCCTCCCGATCCAATGGATCCCGGTTCGAAATCTTCTCTGTTCACATGCTTGGAGGATGCTCAGAACGGACCCCTTTTTTTCGCCTCCGGGTTTCCATCCAAAGGTGGGGACAGGCAACCGGTACCCTCGAAATTCCTACGGCACGCCGAAGGTAATCTTTAGATGCTTCTATTCAATATGTTTTCTCCTCTTTTTCTATTCCCGGTTCTTCTTTTCTGTTTTGGTTAGCAAAATGATAATTTTTTTATAACTCAGTCCATGTAGATGCCCGAATCGGGTGTGGGCTTGTAATTTTATGTATCTGTGCCTTTTTGTTGTTGATAATGATTTTAGCCACGCTGGTCTAATTTATTTGAGAATTTATATAAAGTTCTCACACGGAAGCGCCTGCAAAAAACTCCCAAGCTATCACACTACCTCCTTCATATTTCCCCGTAGGCACACTACATTGACTAGCCATTCGTTCCCATCTTCTCGTCCTTACTAAAACTTTACATTTGAACCTTTCAAAATTGGTCGCCTTTGTTCAAATATGCCTTTTCCACTCATTGATAGCCGTGTTGATGCCTTTTAACCGAAATTAACCTTTTTACGTCTCAACAGAGCTGGTTTCTTTGCTGTCACTCGAACGAAAAGCCCAGTTTCAATGGGCCGCCTCTTCCCCGCACCGCAGGGAGGGAGGGGTACCTGTGTATATTGCTACACATGCTACCTGCACGAGCGGCAGGTCCTCTCGGCCCGAGGGCTCATAAGGAAGGCCGGGCTGACTGGATTGACTTGAACTCTGACAGGGCTTGGGGAAGCTGGTGCTTTCCTCCTTTACCTCTATCAAGGTTTTAGGACTTGACCAGAAGTCTCATGCCGTGTCAGAAGAGAGGCTTTGGTGCCTCTGTAAACAATGCCCGCATGCTGTAAGAGACCAGGGCTTGAGGGGACCTGTGCGTTGATTAATTGGAAAGATCTGTTTTGCCCCTAATCATTTGACTACCCCCTTGCGACGATTCTCGAGTTCATAAGACTGTACTGCTTATTGCGGGTGGGCTTTACTGACTTGGTGGGTGGGTGCCGGGCCAAATAAAAGTCTCTGGACCTGTCACATGACATCTACCGATCCTGGCAGCCTTGTCGACGATTAGTCCACAACTTAGTAACGGATTCACTCTGGGTTTCCAGTTGAAACTTCTGGTTAGTGCCATCGCAGCACAGACGCGAGTCCAATCTTTTAACGCGCTCAGAGTTGGAACCCTGAAAATCTGAGAGACATCCAGAATTTCAAATCTCCTGGCAAAGACATTTTCTGACATTTCCAGCCCTAACAATTATTCCTTAGAATTTCAACATGTCAGGAAAATACAAGAGCGGTGCCTCTTGACCTTCATGGATCCTTGTATGGATAATGAACCATACAATAACCTTTTCCATTCATGAACTTTGAATTCTCTTAAAAGATGTGGATCCACCGCGCCTAGTCGTCCTGATGGTATCTCTTATGATATGATCAGGAATATGCATTCAACACTCATTTCACATCTTCTCGATATATTTAACTATATCTGGATTAAGGGCTGTTTCCCTTCCAATTGGAGAGAAGCAATCATATTTCCCCTTCGTAAACCAGGAAAGGAAGGGACGCTTCCGACCCACTATCATCCAATTGCCCTTACTTGTTCCCCATGCAAGCTTTTTGAAAGGATTGTGAATGCCAGGTTGGTATGGTTTCTGGAGAAACAACCTTATTTCTCCCTCACAGTCGGGTTTTAGAAAGAGACAATGCACCACAGACCTGCTGGTCAGGTGTCCTCTGCCGAGTCGGCAGGGGACACCACCGTAAGGATGGCTCGTCCCTTCCCGAGGCCCCTTCGCGGGGAGGGGGAGAAAGCACAATTTTTATAAAAGTGACAAGGTGGGTGGGGCTGTGCGACATCGGGGTCCTTGATGGAGAAGCTGCCTGACATCTTCGAGCCCCCAGACTTTAAACTGATTTTGATCATTTGCTCTACTGATAGGAGCATGCTGTAATATCATCGAAAGATGTCCTGGCCCTTCAGGCTGCACACCGCATCTCTTTTCGAGAGGCTGAGGAATTGGTCATGTCGCGCATTGTACAACCTGAGACTTCTCTCAGGCTAAAAAGCACCCTCTGTTCCTGGCCCCCACAGGCCTACGGTAGCTACCGTGCCCATTCGCAACCGTTCTGATCATTCTTAACCCCCCCTTCCCTCTCTCTCTGGTGTCACCCTGTTGAAGCTGGCGTCAACGCTCCTTTGCGCCCCCTCACAAGAAAAAGCGAAGAGGTTCATCTTCATCGAGTCGTTAGATAGATAGGAGGCAAACGGGTACCAACACGGGAGATTCGGCTCCCTCACCCCTCAAAGAGACGAACTACCCCCAAACCCAAAGCCGCCTCGCCGCCAAAAGATGAGAGGTACCGAACTAGTAATACATCGAAAGCGGCGATGCCTTTTGCGGCCATCGAAGAGTATACTTTGTGTCACACTGAAACCATCCCAGTGTACATGGATGGCTCCAATTCAGAAGAGTAGCTCGGTTTCCACGCCGTATCTTCTCTATTTGAAGTCAGCGGGGCTCTGCCAATCGCTGCATTTCTTCACGGCCGAGAGGGTTGCAATACTCCGGTCAGTCCGAGAGATTTTGGAGTCGTGCTCGTTTCATTGACGAGATTGTAATATATCGCGACTCAGCCCCTTGTATTCCCTCGGGGCATTTGAATCTCCGCACCGCTTGGTTTGTCGTATCCGTCACGCCATGGCTTCCCTCAACCCTAGAGGATGTCGAGATTGTCTTCGGCTGTGTTCCTAGACATGTCGGAAATGAGGACTCCAAGCATTCTACAATAGCTGGGAGACCGGACTAGCGTTTCGCTCATCTCCACTCTGACTACATGGCACGATTCAGGTCAGCCTTTCGTGTTGCATGGCATAGAACGCAGGAGACTGCTGACGGTAACCTAAAGTTTCATGCCATTGCGGCACGACTTTTTACCATACCTAGCCTCCGTCGCCCCTGAATCCGGCACATTTGATTGAGGGCTTTCCTGAACCTTACTGCGACGATTACACTGTTCCGAAGACTATCCAACGATTTCTTGTTGAAAGACCCTGTCTGGGGAATCTTCCCGCACGTTACCTGTTTCGATACCGGCAACAGCGTGCTCGCTACCGTTTTCCCTTGTACTCGGGACTGGTTCGTGCACTGAAACTTGTCGACTATTTGACTTCTCGGAGGAGGCTGGCCGCCCATTTTATTTGATTCTCAATAGTGTTGGTCGAATCCTCCTGCGCTGGTGAGAGGCAGTCATTCAGTCGACGCCGGAGCGTGCCGGCTCCTCCTCCTTGCTTTTTTTGCCTATTTATTTTTTTAATCTAGCTAAATTAAGCTGCAAAGGAATTGCGGTGACTTGTTCCCTTGGGCACAGTCGCCAGATGGGCCCTATAAAAAAATTTGGTTTCTTTGTTTTCTCTGACGACGTTAGGTATTGGTGTTTTATTGTGTTTGTTACATGCTCTTTAAATGTATCGTATGTTATGTTAGGATTAATATTTGGGGGGGGGAGTGATAATAGTTGTGAATTGTGTATTGGTGTTCCCATTTATTGCTGGTGAGGACGGTAGCCTTGATTTGGTTTGTGCTATTTTGACTGTTTGTGGTGAACCAAGTGTGTTGAGGTAGAGTTAAGTGAATGAGTAGCAGTGTCTTTTGGTGAGAGTAATATCGTCTAAGTATGTTAACTGCGTGCCGTAGATTTGCGACTAAATGTGACTACACCCCGTGTGTGAAATGCATTAACATACCCAGCAGGCACACTTCTTCTCGCAGGCGAGGAAATAATAATCCCACTGACCACTCTATACCCCCAAAACGTCCCTTTTTTCAATCTTAAAGGCTTAAATTCTCTGTGGAGATGCGAACCTAAATCAGCCTCCTTTTAAGCCCTTTTTGACAGTAATGTTGCACCCCTGGACCAGATGACCTCTACTCCCCCTGACCACTTGGGAGAGACAGGGAGAAAGCCTTGGATCCTGCCTGCAGCGTATGCTGTAGGACTCCCCCATCAACGTTACCACTATTAAGAGAGGCTGCCCTGAGGGACCCAGTTAAAGTGGAGGGAGGCTGTTGGATGGTGTGTGAATTTGATAGCACCTCCCCTGTGCTAGCGGTCCATGCAACAGCTAAGAAGTGGGAGTGCGATTACAACTTCACATTCAGGATACATCCAAGTAGGCTGATCCCATTTCGGGTTTGCATCCAGGTGTGGTGGTCATGTGATATCCACTTGGAAATGACATCACTACTCTACACCTCTTTTTCTCTTTTCCTACCGGACGGCTAGAGTTTAAAAAAACAGCCTTGCCTGTTGAGTCTGTCTATTAGGTTAATGTTCACAGAACAAACCATCTGCGTGGTCAAACTGGTAGGAACCTAGAACATAAGTATTACGTTAGAAATAGTAAGAAACCTACTGGAGTATTTTAACTTGAGTATTTTTTTTTATCGTATCTTCTCAGATGAGCATCGAAATGATTGGAATGAAGCTAAAATCTTGTATCATTCTACGGATTTATTCAAACGTTTTGTATTAAGAGAGTTAATTTATTCCTTATCTCGACTTGAAATTTGTCGGAAAGGAACGTCCAATTTGATCCGCTGGTCAGATGGTTGCTGTCATTGGACGTGGGAGTCGCATGACTCCTGAGTGGAACTAAACTGTATGAAATGAGCCCAGGCAGAGTTTTTTTTAACTAGCCACCCTGTAGAGGAAGAGGGAAAAAGTTGAGGAGTAGAAATGGCACCTGGATGCACTTCCGGAGTAGTATCACCCCCACTTGAATGTATTCCGCATGAGGTTAAGTTGTATTTGAACTCCCACTTCCTATCTGTTGCTTGGGCCGCGAGCACAGGTGGTGCTATAAAATTCACACACCATGCAACAGCCTCCCTCCTCTCTATCCACCTCCCTCAGGACAGCCTCACAGAAAGCGTCCCACTTAATTGTGGTAATGTTGGCGGATCCTAGAGCACAAAGTGTAGGATCAAAGGCTTTCTCCCTGTATGTTTCAAACGGTCGCGTAGGAGCGGAGATGTCCCCTGCTCTTAAGGAGCTAGAAACAACAACAAACATGGAAAAAAATAGTCAGAATAGTAGTTCAAAATTGAAAGAATAGAGTCGATGCTTCGAAACTAGTTCTGTGCCGAGAGAGTCGATCTTAATCAACTAAGTGTGTGTGAGGGGGTGGGGGAGACCCATTAAGTAAGTTCGTATTTACTGTTTAAATCTTCATCTCCTTCTCAGGATCAGACTTAATCACTCGCCCGTTCGATCCCCACCCGTGCGATGAAGGATACGCCGCCGACGCGCTTTGGACGCAGCCTCGGGACGTCTTCTTCTTCCATTGCAACCCTGTCTGGTTAGAGTACTTGGAAAAGAGCGATGACCAGGCGCCGCCCATGCCCTTCATAGATGCCTTCCCCGTCTCGCTGTGGGTCCACGTCAGGGAGCTGAGCTTTCTGCACCCCGAAGGCGCCACCCACGTCTCGTCCCTGGACGGTGGCAGTAGCAGCTCACTCACTACTGGCACTCATGACGGGGTCCCAGAAACGGTCCCCGATGGCGTCATGGGTGAGGCATCGCTGCACGTTCTGGCGCACGCGCCGAAGCCCCTCCGCCTCCAGATGACGCGGCTCCAGTTCGTGTTCCTGATGCGAATCCTGGACGCTATCTCCGAGTTCTCCACCTTCCTCACCGAGGACACGGCTCGAATCCAAGCCCGGCAGGAGTCTTTTCTTCTGGCTGCAGTCATCCCCCGCATCAGCGTTTCCTTAGTAATATCGCCCTTCGTTGTTGTCGGAACCTCCCTACCAACCTCCCCCTCAACTGGAGCTGAGGGCACCCCTTCGCTGAACCATGCCTTATCTGGGGGCAAAAAACCATCTATGGTGATCCGCCCCGTGTCCTTGGCACCTGAAGACGTGGCCTTGAGTCCCTCAGAGCCGATCCTCTACCCGTCGCCCAACTTCTCCCCCACGGATGAGAACGGTGGAGAGGGGCGACTGGCCAAGAGCCAGAGCGACGGATGCCTGGCACCTGCGATGCCAAACTGCCTCGTGTTTCCCGAATCGGCGCCCATTTCGCGCAGTGGGGAGGACCTCAACAACGCCTCCGTCGGTGAAACGGTGCCCGCCCACCCGCCCTCCTTGCGTGTCTCCGAGGAAAGCAGGGTGACCACCCCCAGCGGAGGGCGCTCCAGCATCTCGTCATCAGTCCGTCGCGGCCTTCAGTCGCTTAAGACCACGATCGAGTCCTCCGTTGGAGGAAAGCTCTCCGCCGGGGGCGATGACATCAGCGATACGGCCTCCATTCACAGCGATTTCAGTAATGACAGCGACACTTTCGTCATGCTCTGTCTCGAGAATGACCACGAGGAAGCTGCTACTTCTGACTGCGCCTTCTACAAAGGAGAATTCCGCCCTCACCAGCGCTCCGAAGACCCCGAGGTCGAGGCTGCGACAGAGGTGCTCGAGGACGCGGTCTCGTCATCGGAGTTAAGTGAGGCGTCGAGCGCGGCCAAGGCAAATCAATTCGTGAGTAACGCTTGGATTTAGCTCTGGAATCGAGAAGTAGGGGACCTACGTGGTAAATGAAATGCCATCAATACCCAATAAGAGATTGCAGTTGCAAATCGATCGACGTTTCAAAGATTGAGTTGGGTATTTTATTTTTTAATTGTGAGAAGGAAAGAATTTGGTGAGCCAACGATGGCATACTATCCAGGGTTTAAGTTTGGAATTTTCAAGAAATACGAGTACTTGTTCTAACGCTAGTGTATAGAAGTGAGACGTAGGACACACTCCCTTTCCCTTTACCACCGTCGGAACCGCCCTTTGGTAGCTCCAAAATAGAAAAGGTCCCCTCCACTGAGCTTTTGCAGGGGACTCCCCCCCCCCCCCCCCACACGCCTTTTTCTAGAGCCGTCCTTCAGCGACTCAATCTTATCAGCGGCAGTCCCCCCTTTACTTTCCCAGGGGACTGCCATAATTGACCGCTCCCAGTGGAGCGGCTCGATTGAGCCAACCCCCTTGGGGCAGCAAGGGATGGCAGGGCCCGTGCCCCCTAATGTCTTGCTTGCATACGTGACTAGTTTGCAGGGGGTCAGTGTACCTGTCCCCCATCCCCCTCTTGTCCGACGGATACCGGTTCGCCGGCACTAGACGAGATGACTAAAGGTACCTCGAATGGAATCTGTGATGTCTTAGTGAAGGATAGCCACTTAGATGCCCCACCTGAGATGGACATGGTCCCTAAGGTGACCCACCTCCAGACTGTAGGATCTTTCATGGGGTCGAACCCAGGCTCTGTGCCAAGCACACACGGAACCCTAGACTGCCACTGTGCAGGCTCCTCCTCAGACGGCTCGGATCTCCCAGGCCTCGCAAATAGAAGAGAGATCTCATTCCCCGGCCGGTGCCCCCATGAGAGCCAAGACCTTCTCCATTTCAGAGAAAGATCTTTCCAAGGCCGGTCCATTTGGCTTAGGGGTTCCTTCTGGCATCGGAGAGAAACGGGTTCATTCCCCACCCTCCCAAAAAGAAAAGAAACCGTAAGACAAAAGACTAAGGGCTCATCTCCCTCCGCGGGAGCCACGGGGACGGATGGGGCCGCTGCCGTTTTAGCAAGCGACTAAGCTAAGATCGGCACGTCCGGCCCCAGTGCTCCCCCAGGTAGGGAGGCCCTGACCAAGAGCGAATGTGCGCAGAACGGAGCCTCGATTACGTCTGGGCCCCTCATTCCGAGGTTACCTGGCCTTTTCTAGCCTGCTCTCTTCAAACGCTTTATGGTTATTTGCTCCACTGATAGCAGCATGTTGGCTAAGGGCAACATGATCCATCAGAGGAGAGCACTAGCTAGCGTGATTGGTAGAGAGCCGAAGGTGACCCGTTTCTCGAACGGTAGCCTTCTGGCTAATGCGTCGAATCCTAACGAGGCGGCCATGATTAGTGCCCTTCGGATACTTGATGGCACGCCGGTGAGTGTGAAAGGAGTAGTTTATGCGATGGAACTGGTGGACTACTCCATAGATGACATCACCTTAAAGAGGGCCGATTAAGGTGGAACGTGTGATGAGAAAACAGGGACGGGCCTCGAGATCCACCACTCCTACACTCTTCGTCACTTTCGACTGTGACAAGCTCCCTGAGTCGGTTCGTGCCGGTTGGTATCGCTACCGCGTGAAGGCATTCGTGCCACTGCCGCGGAGGTGCTACTACTGCCACCGATACAGCCATAGGAATCATTCTTGTAAAAGTGCAAAGTCGGGGTTACCTGAAGTCTGTAAGTTGCTCCAAGGCCGCACACGATAAGTCCTAGTCACCACATTGCTTCGAAGAAGTTCGAAGCAATGTGGTGCCTATCTCGTGGAGAAGGAAATCCTGGCCGTTCAGGTCCAGGATCGTCTCTCATTTCGCGAGGCTAAAGACCCTGTCCTAGCGCGCCCGGTGCTGCTTGGGACGTCCTATGCCTCAATGTTAAGAAAGATACCCTCTGTTCCTGGCCCCTCCAGGCCTACGAGCACAGTCGTTTCCGCGCCCATTCAGTACCCTTCTGCGGGTTCACTCACCCTGGCGCTCCCCTGATAAACCTGGCGGTACAAAGGGTTCACACCTAGCCCCAGCTAAAACCAGGACTCCCCTCCCTTTCCCCAGCGTGACCGTTTCCCGTATTGCGAAACGGCCGCGTGCCTCCACTGATTCGTTAGACTCACAGAAGGGAGGCAACACCCCTGAAGTTGTTCGTGAAGGCAACTTCCGGGGCACCTAAAGCTGACCCCCGAAAGGAGGACGGCACTAAAGGAGCTTCGACTCCCTCGCCCACACCCAGTGGTAGGCTGGGTGTCTCAGAGACTGTGGATCCTCAAAAAGAGGGCCCCCCCGCCTGCCTAAGGTTTCGAGGCGGAGGAAGGAAAAGACTCGCATGGCGATCCTAACCTTCCCCGATAAGTCATCAAAGGCGGCAGCGCCTCTGAGTTCTGCCTCCGTTAAGCGTACGGTCATTCCCGTGATGGTCTTCTGTTCGAAGACGGCCCCCGCTTCTCCTCAGAGCTAAGCCTGGAGACCATGCTGGGCGCTTGCTCCCTGCCCACCCTCCCGGGGTATAAGGGTTTTGCGACCCTACTACCACTGGATGGGGGCTGGGCAGAAGATGTGCCATTTACACCCGGAAGGATGTCTCCGTCTTTCTCTTTGCTTTGAATACATCCTTCCACGCAATAATTGTTCAGCTGCACCTGGAGAGGAGGTATACTGTTATTTCCGCGTGCATTCCACCGTCAGCCGACTTGGACGCGGTGAACTTCCGCCGCGTCTTGGCACTCTTGCCAAGGCCCTTTCTCTTGAATGGGAGGCACCCCTTCTGGGGAGACTACTCGATCAATCCCAGGATCTAGTCCTTGCTGAGCTGGATATTTTTGTCCTAAATGTGGATGCGTTTACGCATCACTGCCCGAGAACCGCTTCACTTTCCAGCCTCGATCTATCTTTGTGCTCTCCTGATTCACAACCTGATTTTGGGTGGTAGGGGTAGTCGATGACCTCCATGATATAATCACTTTCCCATTCAAATATCATTTTCTGGGTCCCTGCCGCCTGAGTGCCCGCCCCGGTGCTGCTTGGCGAGGGTGCGCATTTCAGGAAATGATTGATTTAGGTCGGTAGATGAGGTCGTTGATTTCTTATCCAGCAACCTCATCGCCGTGGGCCTAACTACTAATCCTAGAACGTCTAGCCGTTTTGCACGCCGACCATTCCCGTGATAGTCAGCCGAGTGTTAGGCGGCCCTCAAACAGAAGTGTAAATGCCTACATGTGCTATAAGCGCCACCCGAACGATTTCGCTGTCGGTGGATTTCATCGAGCTAGGGCTTTGTTGCGGTATGTTTCAAAGCACGCCCGCCACTCTTCCTGGCAACCATACATGTCTTCACCTAACGGAAAGACTCCTCTACGAGAGTTGTGGAAGCGAGTCAAAAGGATTCGGAGCAAGTTCTCGCAGGACTCCCATCCCGTTCTCCAGGAGAATGGGACCGCCATCTCGGACCCAGCGTCCGTGGCGGAATCCTTTGCGACCGCATTCTCTAGCCGGGATGCTGCTCCGTCAGCATTCAATGCGCGTCGTGATGTCGCGGAAGGCCGACGACTGGACTTTACCTCCAGAGGCGGAGAACCCTTCAACGACAGGTTTACTGTGAGTGAGTTGCGTTTCGCTCTTGCTTCGTCTGCGGACCCCCGTAAGGGGCGCGGCGATTTGCCATCCTGGCCGCGGTGCTGACGGGACTCAGCACCCCGTCCGACCCCAGCTTAGCCTCTTCTCCTTCCTTCAAAACACTTGTTTCCTCGCTTTTCATACAACCTCTCCCACAACTTTCTCTGGTCAGCCTCTAATTTCACAGGGTAGAGGCTGACCTCCTTCTCAAGCCAACCATCCCGGATCTGGGCTGAGGGGGTAGGGGACAACGTTCCCTAACCCCTGAGCTCCGTTTTGGGATGGGTTTTTTTAACAACCTGCTTCATCTCCACCCATACCTTCCTCACATCCCTTTTCCTCTCCTCTTCACAATCTATCCTTTTACGCCGTGCTCAAGGTGGAGCCGTCATGCCGATGAACTGCCAGGCCACCAGGCGGGAGGGGTGGTCCCAAATGGTGGCGCCTGGCTCTGCCAGGCCTGTAAGCACCTCTTGCAGTCCGGGCAACTGCGAGAGGTGATGAGCGGTTGCATCCCGTAATAAAAAGGTCACCATGCCCAATGATAAGTCTAAAAAAAAACCCCCTTCAATTCCCCCTGAACAAACGACGGAGCCGCCCTCGGGCAGCTCCAGTGAAAAAATGGAGGTCCTTTCCCCTGTGCTTGCGCAGGGGACCCTCCATATTTCTCTTGCCGGACAGGAGGCTTACTCCTCTCATTCGCCTACGGGTGCAGGGGACTCCCCCTCACCCCCTTCTCTGAAGGTGCTTTCGGGCACCTCCCTTTTTCCAGCTGCAGTCCCTACTTTTCTTTCCAAGGGGACTGCCAAGAAAGCCAGCAGGCAGCCCATAGCCAGCCGCTCCTCATCGAAGCGGCTTGGTACGGCAAACTCTCTTAGGGGGGAGAGGGAAGCCAGGCCCCTTCGGTCGCTTCCCTCAAAAGACCTGCTGGCAAGAATATTTAACCTTGCTGGGGTCAAGGCCTGTGCCTCCCCACACAAGACTGGTGACGCTGCCAAGAGGACCTGCGATGTCCTGGGAGGGGATGGCCAACTGGAGGCCCCTCCTGTGATAGAGATGGTCCTTGAGGAGACCCAGCCTCAGACGGTAGGGCCTTCCATGGGGGGGAATCCGGGCTCGGCACCGAACCCGAATCCGCCCATATGCAAGGTCCCACTCAAACGGGCGAGGGCTCCGAGGCAGTAAAAGGAGGGGAGGGATCTCCTTCGGCAGGTGCCCCTACGACTACCAGGACCTTCTCCATTTCGGAGAGGGACCTGGCTGAGGCTGGCCCCTCTGGCATGGCGGCTTCTGCCGGCGGAGGTTAGAAGCGGGTTCATTCCCCGCCCTCCTCTCAAAAAAAGAAAAAGACGATGAAGACTCGGGGCTCCTCTCAATCCGCGGGGGCTGCGGGGGCGGATGGGTCTGCTACCACTTTGGTAGGCGACCAAGCTAAGATCGGCACATCCAGCCCCTCTGCCCCCCGGGTGCGGAGCCTCGATAACATCGGGGCCCCTGATTCAGAGGTTACCTGGCGTTTTCTATTCCACTGGCTTCAAACGCTTTCTCGTCATTCGCTCCACTGATGGCAGCATGTTGGCCAAGGGCAACATGATCCATCAGAGGAGAGGATTGGCTAGTGTAATTGGTAGAGAGCCAAAGGTGACCTGTTTCTCGGACGGGAGCCTTCTAGCGAATGCGGCGAATCCCGTGTAGGCGGCCAAGATAAGTGCTCTTCGGACACTTCATAGCATCCCGGTGAGTGTGACGCCGCACTCTACCATGAACTTTGTGAAAGGAGTAGTTTATGCGATGGATCTCATTGACTACTCCATAGAGGACATCACCTTAGAGCTGGCCGACCATGGGGCGGTCAAGGTCGAACGTGTGATGAGAAAACAGGGAGGGGCCTCAAGACCCACCCCTACAATCTTCGTCACGTTCGACTGTGACAAGCTCCCTGAGTCGGTGCGTGCCGGTTGGTACCGCTACCGCGTGAAGGCATTCGTGCCACTGCCACGGCGGTGCTATTACTGTCACCGCTTCGGCCATACGAATCGTTCTTGTAGACGTGCAAAGTCGGGGTCACCCGAAGTATGTGTAAATTGCTCGAAGGTCGCACACGATAAGTCCAAATCGTGTAGGCCAAGTGTGTCTATTGCGGAGAGCCGCACCCTGCTTCTTCGAAGCAATGTGGTGCGTATCTCCTCGAGAAAGAAATCCTGGCCGTTCAGGCCCAGGATCAAATCTCATTCCGCGAGGCTAAGGACTTGGTCCTGGCGCGCCCGGCTTTGCCTGGGACAGCTTATGCCTTAATAGTTAGAAAGGCACCCTCTGCTCCTGGCCCATCCAGGCCAACGAGCAGGGTTGTTTCCGTGCCCATTCGGATCCCTTCTGCGGGCTCTACTCAACTCGGGAGCTCCCCTGGTAAAGCTGGCGGCAAAAAGGGTTCATACCCAGGGCTCTCCCCTCTTCCCCCAGGGTGACCGTTTCCCGTTAGGCGAAACAGCCACGCGCCTCCACCGAGTCGTTAGACTCACAGGAGGCAACACCCCTGAAGTTGATGGCTAGGCCATCTTCCGGGGTTCCTAAAGCTTTCCCGCGAAAGGAGGACAGCAACAAAGGAGCTTCGGCTCCTTCCCCCACGCCTAGTGGTGGAGCGAGTGGCTCGGAGACGGTGGTTCCTCGAAAAGAGGGCCCCCCCGCCTCCGAAGCCGCAACCCCTCCTAAGGTTTCGAGGCGGGGGGAGGAAAAGAGCCCAACCTTCCCCAATAAATCCTCGAAGGCGACAGCGCTTTGTCCAACCAACAGCGCCCGGGGTTCTGCCTCCGCGAAGCATACGGCCATTCCTGTGAGGGTCTTCTGTTCGATAAGGGCCCCCGCGTCTCCTCCGAGCTAGGCCTGGAGGGCATATTCATTCAATGGAATTGCCGTGGACTCCGGGCCAACTGGGAGGAGCTGCGATGGCTCGTCTCGTCCGGTTCCCCGTTAGCTATCTTTCTGCAGGAGACCATGCTAGGCGCGTGCCCCCTGCCCGCCCACCTGGGATATAAGGGTCTTGCGACCCCACCACCCCGAGATGGCCGGGCTGGGGGATCCGCGGTTTACACCCGGCATGATGTCTCCGTTCTTCCTTTCTCTTTAGATACCTCCTTTCAGGCAGTGGCTGTGCAGCTGCACCTGGATAGGAGGTATACTATAATTTCTGCGTACATTCCACCGTCAGCTGACTTCCGCCGCGTCGCGGCACGGTTGCCGAGGCCCTTTCTCTTGCTTGGAGATCTGAACGGCAGGCATCCTCTCTGGGGAGATTACTCAATAAATCCCAGAGGACAAGTCCTTGCCGATCTAATCGAAGAGCTTGAGATAGGTGTCCTAAACGTAGATGAGTTTACTCATCACTGTCCGAGAACCGCTTGATTGGGACGTGGTCGATGACCTCCATGGTAGTGATCACTTTCCCATTCAATTATCATTCACAGGGCAACTGTCCCCTGAGAGCCCACCTCGGTGGTGCTTGGTGCGGGCGCGGTGGCCTGCATTTCAGGAAATGACTGAATTCTCTATCTCAGTCGAGGAGTTTAGGTCGGTAGATGAGGCCGTTGAGTTCTTCTCCGGCAACCTCATCGCCGCGGGCCTGACTGCTATTCCTAGAACCTCTGGCCGTTTTGCACGCCAACCACTCCCATTGTGGTCGGCTATAAGCGCCGCCCGAACGATTTCACTGTCGCTGAATTTCGTCGGGCTAGGTCTAGGTTCCGGTATATTACGAAGCACGCCCACCGCTCTTCTTGGCGGGCATACGTGTCTTCACTTAACGGGAAAGACCCCTTTAGCAGAAGTGTGGTAGCGAGTCAAAAGGATTCGGGGCAAGTTCTCGCAGGACGCCCCTCCCGTTCTCCAGGAGAATGGGACCGCAATCTCGGACCCCGCGTCCGTGGCGGAATCCTTCGCGACCGCATTTTGCGCATTCTCTAGCCGAGATGCTGCTCCGCCGCATTCAATGCACGTCGTCATGTCGCGGAAGGCCGCCGGCTGGACTTTACCTCCAGAGGCGGAGATCCTTCAACGACAAGTTTACTGCGAGTGAGTTGCGCTCCGCTCTCGCTTCGTGCGCGGACACCGCCCATGGTCCGGACGATGTCCCGTACACCATGCTTCGACACCTAGGTCAGCGAGGCATGGCCTTTCTGTTAGATTCGTTCAACAGGATCTGGGTGGAAGGTCTCCCAGACTCCTGGCGAATCGCTACTGTGCTCGACTTTCGCAAACCGGGGAGAGATCACTCTACTCCGACCGGTTTCCGCCCAATCTCTCTAACCTCTTGCGTGTTCAAGTTGTTGGAGAAATTGGTAAATGTTAGACTGGCCTTTTCCCTGGACAGCGGAGGCCATCGGTCTTCTGCACAGTGCGGCTTCCGCAAGTTCCACTCCACGTCGGATGCTCTGCTCCGAATGGAAAATGCCGTCTGCGAGGCTTTCCTTCGTAGACAGCACTACGCCACGGTGTTTTTCGATCTGGAGAAGGCCTATGGTACCGCATGGCGATACGGTATCATGGAGACTCTCCACACGATTTAGGTGAG
Organism: Ceratothoa steindachneri; assembly: GCA_963969495.1. Taxonomy (NCBI): domain Eukaryota; kingdom Metazoa; phylum Arthropoda; class Malacostraca; order Isopoda; family Cymothoidae; genus Ceratothoa; species Ceratothoa steindachneri. Next base: position 48,933,335 of record OZ018326.1, on the reverse strand, counting down.
GGGACGCCTCCCAGTCCTTATATCTGAATTTTTGCGAGATCGTCGATTCCGCGTACGGGTGGGTGGAGCTCTCTCCGGCCCAAAGGAGCAGGAAGAGGGTTTCCCGCAGGAAATTGTCATCAGTGTCACACTCTTTGCCCTGAGCATCAACGGCATCACCTCGGTGCTGCAAGAAGATGTTCTCGCTACGCTCTACGTGGACGACCTTTCGATCTCTTTTGGCGCGGCCCAGTTCCAACTCTGGAGCGTCGACTCCAATAGGCATTGAACCGCGTCTCTCGCTATGCCGAAGCGCACAGGTTTTGGTTTTCTTTGCCCAAAACTAAGGTGGTGCACTTCTGCCGCCATCCACGGCTCCACCCCGACCCAGATTTGTTTCTTAATGGGGTGCGCCTGGATGTGGTTGAGTCGCACCGTTTCCTTGGTCTTGTATTCGACCGACGCCTCACCTGGGAGGCTCATATTCGCAGCCTTAGGGTCTCTTGTACCCCCGCCATTGGTATCCTCCGTTCCGTGACGTTCAGCGCTTGGGGTGCTGATAGGGCTACTGCCCTACTTTTTTATCCTTTCTTTTGTTCGTTCGACGCTCGACTACGGATGCGAGTTTTATGCAGCCGAGCGTTTATTGCTGAAGGTGGATTCGATCCACCACCCCGGCTCCGCCTTGCGACCGGTGCCTTCCGCACTTTTCCCATTGAGAGCCTGCTGGTCGATGCTGGGGAGATGCCACTCGCTCTGCGCCGTGCACAGTGCATCACTCGCCTGGACGCGCGGGCATAGCGCCTCCCTCAGTCGCCAACAGCTTTCACTGCATCCGCAGCTGATCTCGACGGTGCCTATGACGCCGAGAGACGCCAGTCATGCCCTAAGCCCTTTGGGTTTAGGGCCAGGAAACTCCTTCGAGAGCTAGATATAGCTTTCGGGTTGGTGGTGCCCCTGGTTCTGCCCAGAACGCCACCCTGGAGGGTACCTCATTTGGCTATTTGTCGCCACGCCTCTTCTCCCAAAGCTTGTACGGTGCCGGGAGTATTGCGTTCGACCTTTTTGGAGCACACCTCGTGTCACGCTGGAACCGTGCCAGTGTATATGGATGGCTCCAAGTCCGAAGAGGGGGTCGGCTTCCACGCCGTATCCCCTCTGTTTGAAGTCAGCGAGGCGAGGCCAGGCGCTGCGTCTGTCTTCACGGCCGAGCTGGTGGCAATTCACCACTCGGTATGGGAGATTACGCGACGTGCCCGGTTCGGAGACCGGATTGTGATCTATAGCGACTCACAAAAGTGCCCTGAGTGCTCTCGGGGCATTGGAATCTCCGCATCCCCTGGTTTGCGATATCCGTGATGCCACGGTTTTGGCGAGCCGGGCAGATGTCGAGATTATCTTCTGCTGGGTTCCTGGACATGTAAGAATTGCGGGGAATGAGCGTGCCAAAGAGTCCGTGAGGACTCTGCGACCGGACCAGCGTTTCGCTCTTCCTCACACCGACTACATGGCAGCAATACGCTCAGCTCTTCGGACTGCTTGGCAAAGAAGATGGGAGACGGTTGAAGGGAACTTAAAGTTGCGTGCCATTGCGCCGCTACTGTTCCCATGGACCTATCCCCCAATGCCGCGACGGCTTCATGTCGCTTTCTGTCGTCTCCGAATCGGACACACTCGTGTGACGCATCGCTATCTGATGGAGCGCTCGCCTGCGCCCTATTGTGACGACTGCGTCGTCCCCCAGACTGTTCGGCACATTCTTGTCGAATGTCCCAGTCTGGGTGATCTTCGCGCACGTTACCTGTCCCGGTACCGGAATGGGCGGGGTCGCTACCGCCTGTCCTTTGTCCTCGGGACTAGTGCTTGCAAAATGACTGGTGTACTTGTTGACTTTTGGGGGGAGGCCGGCCTTCTCCCTATTATTTATGCAGTGTTTTTTGTTGTTTTTTTTTTGCTTTTGTTTTTTTCCTCTTATATGTCGCACGCTCCTGCGCTAGGGGAACCTTCCCCCGACGCAGGAGCTTTCTTTACTGCTTACTTCCTTTTCCCTTTTCTTTTTTTTTGGGGGGGGGTATCCTAATTTTATCTTTAAAGTAGCCTAGTTATAGGCCAGTTTTTAATACGGCGACTAATGCCCAAGTAGGCAGTCGCCAGATGAGCTCTTAAATTTTTTTTTAAAAAAATAATCGTCTGCGGACACCGTCCGTTGTCTGGAGGAAGTCCCCTGCGCCATGCTTCTATACCTGGATGAGCGTGTCCTGGCCTTTCTGTTAGATTTGTACAACAGGATCTGGTTATAGGGTATCCTCCCCGATTCTTGGCAAACCGGGACAACTCACTCTACCCCGCCCGGTTTGCGCCCAATATCTCTAACTTCCTGCACTTGCAAGTTGATGGAGAAATTGGTAAATGTTAGATTAGCCTTTTTTTTTCTGGACAGGGGAAGCCATCTGTCTTATGCACAGTGCGGCTTCCGCATTTTCTACTCTACCTCGGATCCTCTGCTCCGACAGGAAAAGGCCGTTTGCGAGGCCTTCCTTCGTAGACAGCACTACGCCACGTTATTTTTCGATCTGGAGAAGACCTATGATACCCCATGGCGATACAGTATCATGGAGACTACTCACGATGGGGTCGAGGGGACGCCTCTCAATCTTTATATCTGAATTTTTGCGAGATCGTCGATTCCTCGTACTGGTGGGGGTGAGCCCTCTCCGGCCCAATGGAGCAGGAAGAGGGTGTCCCGCAGGGAAGTGTCATCAGTGTCACACTCTTTGCCCTGTAATTCAACGGCATCCCACGTGAACAACCTTTCGATACGTTATGGTGCGGCCCAGATGCCAACTCTGGCGCGTCGACTCCAACAGGCATTAACCGACTCTCTCGGTTTTCTTTTGCTAAGACTAAAGTGGTGCACTTCTGCCGCCTTCCACGGATCCATCCCGACCCGGGCTTATTTCTCAATGGCGTACGCGGGAAAGTGGTGGACGCTCATATAGGCAGCCTTAGGTTCTCTTGTACCCGTGCCATGAATATTCTTCCTTCCGTGACATTCACGGCTTGGGGAGCTGATAGGGCTACTCCCTTACTTTTTTATCGATACTTTGTTTGTTCGAAGCTCGTTCCGGATGCGAGTTTTATGCATCCGCAACTGAGCGTGCATTGCGGAAGGTGGACTCGATCCACTACACCGGCCTTCGCCTTGCGACCGGTGCCTTCCCCACTTTCCCCATTGAGAACCGAATTGTCGATGCTGGGGAGATGCTACTCCCTCTGCGCCGTGCACAGTCCATTATTCACCTGTACGCGCGACACCGGCACCTCCCTCTTTCGCCAACAGCTCCCTGCATCCGCTGCTGATCTCGACGGTGCCTATGTCGCCGAGAGACGCCAGTCATACACTGAGCCCTTTGGGTTTATGGCTAGGAAACTCCTTTGAGAACTAGGTATAGCTCTCGGGCCGGTGGCGCCCCTAGTTCTGCCCAGGACGCCACCCTGAAGGGAACCACCTCTGACTATTTGTCGCCACGCATCTGCTCTCAAAGCTTGTACAGCGCCGGTAGTATTGTGTTCGACCTTTTTGGAACACACTTCGTGTCACGCCGGAACCGTGACAGTGTATACGGATGGCTCCAAGTCCAAAGCGGGGGTCAGCTTCCACGCCGTATACCCTTTGTTTGAAGTCAGCGGGGCTCTTCACGGCCGAGCTGGTGGCAATACACCACTCGGTACGGGGATTACGCGACGTGCCCGGTTCGGGAGACCGGATTGTGATTTATAGCGACTCACAAAGCGCCCTGAGTGCTCTCGGGGCATTGGAATCTCCGCATTCCCTGGTTCGCAATATCCGTGACGCCACGGTTTTGGCAAGCCTGGGCGGATGTCGAAATTATGTTCTGCTGGGTTCCTGGACATGTAGGAATTGCGGGGAATGAGGGTGCCAAAGAGTCCGCGAGGACTCGGCGACCCAACCAGCGTTTCGCACTTCCTCACACCGACTTCATAACAGGAATACGGGCAAATCTTCGGGCTGCTTGGCAAAGAAGATGGGAGACGGTCGAAGGGAACTTAAAGTTGCGTGCCATTGCGCCGCGACGGTTCCCACGGATCTACCCCCTAATGCCACGAAGGCTTCAGGTTGCTTTCTGTCGTCCCCTAATTGGACACATTCGCGGGACGCACCGCCATTTGATGTAGCGCTCGCCAGCGTCCTACTGACTGTGAAGACTGCGTTGTCCCCC